>VZRJ01001055.1:1330414-1572305 GCA_013397565.1 Ptilonorhynchus violaceus | reverse complement strand
TTTGGAATCAGATGGTCTTTAAGGTTCCTTCCAACCCAAACTATTCTATGGTTCTGTGATGACTTTAGGAATGGGCACGCGTGGAGCTGCCCCTGGGGTCAGGTCCCGGACGAGCTGCTTAGAAATTAGACTGACTCTTCAGTCCTCAGGTGAGAATTCTTACATTGCCGACGAAGAAAAGTGCAAACAGAGCAGTCTGCCACTGTGTGAGAGACTCAAACGTTAAGGGTTAATGATTTGCAAAAGCAACAGGGCGCTTTGCTGAGGCCAGGTTTGCACCCCCCAGCCAAAGGAGAGGAGGAAAGTTTTTGGGTAAGTGGTGGCAAAACCCCGGATCTGCATAAGAACAGCCAAGGTACAGAGCGGGTGCTCATCCATTGCCCGAGGATGACCACGACAAACCAACCTTTATTTAGCACCAAGCTGGGTTTTGAGCCATACGAGGCAGAAGGGCAGTAAGAAACAGGCCCTGCAGATGTGGGGTAATGCTTTTTATTATGTCAATGGCCTTCCTTACACACTTGGCTCAGGTGTAAACCCCATCCCGGGGGAGGTGTCGAGACATTCACACACAGACCTGAAGGTTTTCATCCTTTCTGAGATGACACAACTGGCTCAGCTGCTCATGGTCATAAACCACCAAAGACTCCCAAAGCACCCCCAGAATATATATATATATGTATATAAGTATGTATATAAGTATGTATATAAATGTATAAACACAATGGTCATTCAGTGTCATTTCACTCTAATCCCCCCAAGGGATCTCTTAACAAGAACCTCAGTTCCCCTGCCTCCAGGGGCAGGTCACAGCACAGTGCTGTCCACGTCCTCATGGAAAAGGGATGGGTTTTCTCTGTGTTTGCATGGGCTGTTAATGCCCCGTTGCTGCCACTTGGCTGGAAGTGATGTAGCTCGTTAAAGGTGACCACTTTCGATACCCATTTCTGCCCGGCGATGATTTAAAAGCACTCCTGAATATGCTGTAAAAAGCCAGCCAGACCACACCTGAAGCACCAGACATAGCATTAGGCAAAAACAATTTCTCCTACAAGGCAGATATTCAAGTACTGAAAAAAAAAAGCAATAAAAGAGACCAGCTTTGTTCATTGTGGATGGCGGCGCAGAATTCTCACGTGCGCCAGAGCCACAGACCTGCTCAATTGTTCTTTTAATGTGTTTTGCTTTATGGCAAAGCAGAAGCCAGCTAGAAACTTCAGCTTCGAGTGACCTTTAGGGTATGTCTATTATATCCCAGTGAAACGACTTTCTGAATGCCTGGGATGGTTATTTGTGTGTTGGTGACCTCTAGAAGGTAACAAGACTCGTGGTTACACAACTGTGTTCCCATTTCAATCTCAGGCGAGTGTTTTTTAGTGCTAAGGCTTTTCCCTCTTCAAATATGAATTCCATCTGTAGTGCTCATTCTAATTATTAATGTTCCATAAAGCTTGAGGTTGCTTTTGGCTGCATACATTGCCTTGCTGAAGGGAGTGTGCATCACATATTTAGGGTGATATACCTAACTGAGGAATTTTTAACAGATTTGTGTCTTTTAAAAAAAAAAATAAGCAAATGATGTAATATAGGACTGTGCTTGTAGGTTTCTGTTAACTCCATCAGAAGGTTGTGTGCAGTCCAGGGTGATAAAGTTTAATTAATACATGTATATTGCTGACTTTTGGATTATTCTATTTAAACTATAGTAGCGATTCTCATATTTCTTCTTGTGCTTCCACTGCCTTTTGCATCTTCCTTCTCTTTCCCATCTGTTTCTCCTCAGGATATCTCTGCTCACGTGTCTCTCCTGCCACTCCCCTCCCTCCATGCAGTGGGACCAGCAGCCCTGCTGGTCTCCCCACTTTGTGATGTCAGTGCACACTTCTCTGGTGGGACACTCTTGTTTTGCAGTTTGCCACAAAAGCTGGAATAGCTGTTACTAATCACAGCATCTGATATTTTCCATGGGCATTTTATATGAAATAAAACTTCACACTCCCTGGTGTGGGGATGCACACAGTCCAGCTGAGGGAGTGGAGTGTTCCTTGCTGCAGCTGCTGGATGGTCTGATGGGGAAATCCATCGGTGCAGCTGGTTCTGGGCAGGCTGGTTTAAGATAATGCTCCAAATCGGCGACCACCATCCTACAACTTTCTATATCCAAGTCCCTAAACTGCCTCATGTGCTCAGGATGGTTGTAAATAGAAAGAAATGAATTCCTTCAACGTTGGCTGGGGAGTTTTGGGTTTAGGATTTCAAAGTTGTCGCTACAGGATGCTCGAGGCCACTGCCTGAAGCCAGAGCAGAGCTTTTATTGATTTCCACCAGGGTGACGTCAGTGCCAGGTTCCTTGGGCTATTTGAAACTACACAAATATTTGGATGGAAAATATGGGCAAGAACTGGAATAACGTTTTCATTTGGAGCCATGGCCGGGCAGATGCTGTGCTGAATTCTGTGATACACTTTAATGTGACATTTATGTAGGAATAGATACTTTATTTATAAATTAAAGCTTGTGAAGGCCGCTGCAGCCTTGCACTGAGACTACAGCTTGGAGTGCTGACAGGGAATTGAAGTTGCCCTCTCCCTAATGCCTCTGTCCACGGGAGAGGGCACAAATGGAGCTTTCCCTACTGGAGACACTTTTCAGTTCTCCCTCAAAAAAAAAAAAAGTTTAAAAAGCAGCCTCTCAACACGAGCCTTTAATGTTATTTTCAAAGCATGAGGTTTGTAACTGAGGAGAGGTTTGGCTTCCAGGGCTGAAATTACACTGGCACAGCTAAGGAAGGTCGTTTTTATTTAGTAAGTTCTCTCATCAGCAGAGGTGGTGCTGGGATGGGACCACTGCTGAGGCACTGGGGCTCTCCCAGTTAACTTTGCTACCCTGTCAGAGGAAGGGTGAGGACATCTCGGTTTGGGATGTGGCACAGACAAAATGCCACCTCTCAAAGGGCTGCAGCACCGAGGGGTTTGCTGCAGGTTTCACTCAGATCGTGAATTTTTTTCCAGCTGCTGTGAAGTTTCACAGAAAATCAAATGCAATTCATCTTCACCTGCCTTTTGTCCATAAAGGTTGGCCTCGTTTTACACCGGATTATGAGGTCTTTGCAAGAAAGCTGATTTTTTTTTTTTACATCCATTTGCCTTTAAAAAGGTTAGAAATAATGAGGTAATGCAGAGAAAGAGTCGAGTCCCTCTCCATGTCAATCACCTGGGTCATTCTGACAGACCCCCTGTGGTAAATGGGACCTGTCCAATGTAACGTGGTCTTCCTCGTGCCCTTAGTTCATGAGTTGGAGCTTTTCAGAAACCAAAACTCCCAGTGATCCTGGGCATGTTTAAAATATATTTAATGTATCTGAAATGTGTACAGTATATTAAAATGTATCGAAAATGTTCTGATCTTCTCAACATTCTGTTCATTGCCAAGCACTGGTGCACTGCACAGAGTTATAAAGTTGAAAGATTCTGTAATCTTTGACATTTTACGACCTTTCTTGTGCTATGTTTGTCTTACATGCTGTTTTTTAATCTATCTGTGTAGCTCCTATCATTAAATTTCGAGTGAACTTGCCTCGATCTTTTATTTTTACTGCTGGCAGAAATATAAGTTTGCATTAATAGAAGGTGCACAGAAGAGCTGGGGAACCTGGGCCAAATAAAATGTCAGTCATGTGCTGGTAGAGCTATCAAACCCAGCAGAGATGGTTCATAATGATAATGGTTTATATGACATTTATAGTACGTATTTTGTGAAAGGTCAGGCTCTGACTTGGCAGCTGAGTGAGATTTCGGGGTTTACAGGGATGAGTAGAGGGTGGATGTGAAATAAAAAGGGGTGCTTAGGAATAAATGGTACCTTAAGAGACCGAGCTGCATCAAAAATCCACATCAAACCCCTGTGTTTCAGGAGGAACAATTAAGCAAGGAGTGAAAGAAAGGATGTGAGCATCCCTTCCTGACGTTCCATCCATGTTTTTGTGGAGTTGCTTAAGAGCCACTTCACTGCCTCAGAAGTGTTGCTGTCTTCAGACAAACTTGGAGGACCGGCAGCCTCTGAGCCTGTTTCATAACCGGCTTCCTTCTCCTCATCTCTGCACACAGCTAATGAAATGGGAACGTTTATATTTTATTTATGAATAGTCGAGAGGAAAGAGCCACAAGAATTTTGGCTCTAAGTTGCACATTCCTATATTAATATGGATAGAGAAAAATATAAAATAATGTCCTTCTTTCTGGGGCTTTTTAGGAAATTTGATCAGTCAGCCATGTTGACTTTTACTGCTCTTTGTCTGAATAGTTACATTATTCAGCACTACAATACCTCAGAGCCTTGAGGTTATTTATTATACATTTTATTATCAACAACCCACTTTGTGATAAGGGAGAATTAGCCACGTTTTAAGAGTGGGCTTAATGAAATGTGGGATAATAGAAGTGCTCAGTGTAATTCAGCAAATCTTTATCTGAGGGGTAGGAATTGAATTCTGCTTTTCCTGAGCTGCTATTCTCTGGATATTGGAGCCAGTTTTGGTGAGCAGTTGCTTTCTGTGAGTCTGTGATTTGAGAACAAGACTGAGGCCTGGACCTGACCACTGCTTGAAACTGCACCAGAATTCCAAATTTCAGTGGAGGCTCCATCCCAGGGAGCATTTGGTACCCAGTTTGTAAGGCCACAAACGCTGCATCTTTGAATTCCCCCAGCGCTACAAACCCACGCAGAAGGTATCAAATTCTGATGTAGACACCACATTTTGTACTGTATAATTTCTTTGTCTTTTCCTCCCTTATTTAAACAATTTAGAGAGAGAGAGAGAGAGCTGACATCATTTATGCCTCCCTCCCTTTGACACATCTTGCACGTTGGAAGTAATGATAACGTTTAAGTAATGATAATGTTTAAATGCAGACTGTAATTAACCCAACGGGGCTGGGTGGGACAGCAAACACAAGCCATCATTTAGAGGCACATTCTGGGGGGGGTTTGGAGGGTGAATTCAGCCGTGGTGGAGGCCAGAGAGTGGAGAGTGCTGAGTGAACACAAATTGCTGAGCGAACACAAATTGCTGAGCATCCTCTCCCGTTTCCGTGCGTGTGGATGTGGCAGAGCTGTCTGGCAGCACCTGCACAGGCAGCGTTCCACTCGAGTAGGTGTGTTTGGGATTGCGTTGAGCTGGCAAATCTGATTGCCCTTAATTGACAGTCTGGCCCCACGAAGAGGAGGTGAAGCTGTATTTATCCCCGACTGTCTGCTCACACATGAGCGTTTCCTCGAGTCTTTTAAGTCCAGCCCACTTCTGTTGAAATGTGAAAAAAAAACCACCCTGTTTTCAAGCACAGGGATGGAAACGAATTCACTTTTTGTAGTGGCGGGACGGTTGTGAATAATGTGGAATGTTCTGGTTTTTCCACATCGGCGACGCTGCTTTATCTCAGGATGCTTTTGTTCCTTTTCCAAAATAAACAGTTCTTAATACTTGCACGAGGTGTATTTGACAAGCAGGCTTTTGGGATCATCCACCATTCCTTAGGGAAGCAGTTGCCCTGCTTATGTATTTACAGCTCTGTTTACATTGGTATAAACCAAGGAAAAAATCCCTTTTTAAAACGTATGTCAGTTCAAAACCAGGAGCCTTATGGAAAGCCCAGGCTGTTCAGTAAAAATTCTTAAATTTGGGATCAGGTGAGCCCAAAGATAGAAAAGAAAAAAAGAGTTAGGAGAGTGCTGGTTTTTCCTGATGAGAGTTAGAGCAGGATGAGGCAGAGCCCAGAGCTTCCTATGGGTTCAGGGAGGGCATGGAGCATCTTTGGGCCATAATTCCAGCTGTTGGTGCTGACCTCTGTCTCCAGAAGTTTCTAAATTCCTGATTGCCAGAAGATGGGAGAGAATCCCTGCAAACAGACCATGCCATTATCTGTGCCAGATGAGTATCCCCAGCTGATGGCTCTTAGACAGGATTCTGGGCTCAAGGACCTTTAATTTGATCCTAATGGAGCTTTTGGCTGCATTTTTTTTTTTCTCTTTCTGATATTTAAGTTGTTTTGGAAAATGGTGATGGCTTAAGGCAGCCTTTCAATTCTTGGAATTTCTGTGGAGCTCGTATTCCTTTAAAACAAAAGTCTTTAAAAAGGAAGTTCCAGTAACTGGTAAGCACAGATTTCAAAGATTTATTTCTTTATTTCCTGCTGCACAGGACACTGCTCCACATCCATCCCAGTGACATCCTCAAATATTCATATCCAGAGCTATCTCCCTCTAATGAAAAGCATTTTGTGCAGCTCTCATAACTCTTTCACTTTTAGCCTTATTTTTGTGTTTCAAACGTCTTGATCTAGGCAGCTTCCAGCTCCTTTCTTCTTTTTTTTTTTCTTATTTTTTTACTCCCCATTGTGCCTTTGCAATATTAAGTATGCCCTGAAATTTCATTAACATTTTAGACGTTGAGTTTAAAAGTCTAGTTGGTGTTTCTAAGATCTTTTCTGCACTTTGACAAAGGTTCCAAAAGGAAGAAAAGTAGTGTCTTTCTGTCTTGGCAGGCTCTGCTCCATTTGTCAGTGACAGAATGTGAGCCTCTTGGCAAAACAGTTTTTAATATAAATACGAGATCTGACTGAAAAAAATAAAAGCTGAATTTTCTGAAATGTCAAGTTTGTTGTCACTGTAACAAATTAGAAACAGATCATTATGAGGAAATATTCTCCATGGGTTCTTTTTTAGATATTCTAAATGCATAATGTAAATTTTCTGTACATTTTTTTCCTTAAAATTGTATTGAAATAGACACTGACTTTTTTTTTTCTGAAATAACCAGTTTAGCCAAAGAAATTATTTTGCTAACCACATAAAAATGCGAGGAAAATATCAACTGAAAAATTAGCAAAGTGGTGATAATAATACAGCTAATGCTATATTTTAAGTGAAAAAGTGTGGGGGTGGGCAGAAATCTTTTTTTTTTTTTTTTTAAACAAAAACCTTGTTGACATGGCTGGCTCCAGAATGAATCAGAGCTGCTCTAGTTTTATACCTCCCTGTGAAAATTTTCACGGGCATTGCAATGGGAGTAAGACTTTGCAAACGGTCCGAACAGCAATCCCATGGGTGTTACTTCTTTTCTTCCACTGCAGCTCGTGTTTTTCACAGTTAAAGCGGGAGACTGAGAGTTTTGCCATTAAATTAGGGCCGAGTCCGCCTCCCAAAGTGCAGGGAATCCTGCTGAACATCAGGAGGAGATCAGAGCGGTACCCAGCGCAGGGTGTTTAATGGTTGGGAACAGATCCCTGGCTGTAGCTGCCTTGCGCTGCGGGCTATTTTAGGAAGAGGATTGTTTTCGGGATAATGGCTCGGGCTGGATGTTTGTGTATTGCTTTATAACAATGAGGCTCAGGGAGATTGCTCCCACACCTACTCCTCATCCAGCTCGTTCGTTTTCCATCAGACAGCATTTCTGAAGGCTGCGGCGAGGTTTTTCCATCCTCCAGTGAAAAGAACTGCTCTTTGTAGAGGGACTTTGTGCCGTGCAGTCAGGGAGAGCTCACTGCTGGTGCTGGAGGCCAACACAAACCCTTCTGTGCACCCAGCATCCTCAAACCTGCTGCAAGGACCTTCCCCACACTTGCTGTTTCAACAGCTGTATTTTGGGGGGTGGGAGGGGCTTTTCCTGCCCAGTGTGTTGTTTGATCATCAGGACTGTGGCTCAGAGACATGTGGGAGGAGAGGGCTGCCTGTGTGTCCCCCAGACATGTTTATATAAGACCCTGCTCGCTGTGTCTCTGGAATTTGCAGCCGGAGTGGAGATGTGCTGCTGCAGCCCCCAGTAACTCCAAAGCCTTTAACCCAGTCTCTGAAGACTAAATTATTTGGTTCTGAAGGCAGGTATTACCTAAAGATATATATATTTTTTTTAATTCTACAATAACTTTATGCCTTCCAACACTCTTTTTCATTAGTCACGGCGGACTTTTTTTTCCCCCCTTAATGTAAAGAGAAATTCAATAATGTTTGTAAAGAAAACTGGGCTGACTGGTGAAAAATCATCAAAAAACCATGGTAAAAATAGTTGTTTTATAGAATATTGGAGCTTGATGAAGTAGGCTCTAGTGACTGATTTAAGTCATTGAATAACAAGATAGAAAGTAATGGAAAAAGCCAAAGGTAACAACCTTGATGGCAGAGTTAAATGATTTATCTGAGTACAGCTATTCTGAAGGCAAAGGTTAGTGTACTGATCTGGTGTTAGGAATTATGTCAGGAGGCATGCAAAGCTCTTTCAAGTTGCTGAAATTTGTTTTCCTTGTACATTTGCCATTCCCTTAGTATTGGCCTCAGTTATTTTATAAAAGCACTGCATTGACCTCTACTGTGTGAAGTTTGCACACGTGCAGGTACCAGGAATTTATTGAAGACAAGTAGACTGGAACAGGAGGGCAATGGCAAAAGCGAGGATAAAACTGCAAATAATAATGGTAAGGTCATAGGTGGGGTTTTATACGTAGTAAAATACTATGATTCACCATTTCATATTTTGCCAAACACACTGCCCATGTCAGTTCTCTCCCTGTTGCTCTTCTTTTGTGTCTTCTTTCATTTCTGCTCTCGTTTCCCCGCTGCCTCCCTGTTTTCCCATCTCACGCTGCCAACCAGCGCAATTCCCGCTCTGGATCTTTCCAAGCCCCTGCATCTGGTTTTACTCGGCTGTCCTTGGCAGCCCTGTTATATTGCTCAAGGGGTTGGCTCCTTCCTGGAATATCCACCCTTCTGAGGCCTTGGCTGGTGAATGTCGATGCTCAGTCCGTGTCTGCTCGCTGCTGGTGGCATTTTGTGGTGGTTCTGGCTCTGGGGGGGGTGAGGCTGTCACCAGGACAGGGACACTGCTCCCATACACTGAGGTCTCTGCATGGGAGGGGACCCTCAAAGTGACCTGGAAAAAAAGTAGAGCAGAACAGGCTGCAAGGTATGGGGTACATACCTTTCAAAGTCATGGATCTACAGGGAAAGCTTTGAAATAAAACAGTAGAGAGGAGAGGTGCTGCGTTGGGGAAGCTGTTTCTCTTTGGTTGGAAAGACTGTCCCACATTGGCAGGACAAAGAGGGAGGGGTGTAAAATTCTTAAAATAATGGTGAAGAGGAAATATAATTTTGGGGGGAGCAACTCCAGTGAATATAAATTGCTCAAGTGACACTCAGTCCTGCACAGTGCAAAGCAAGCTGGTTTTGTTAAAACATGTTCCTGAACGTTCACAAAAGCTGGATAAAATTAATGATAAGCCAAAAGGGAGGAAGGTGTGAGACTGGCAGATTTCTTGAAGTCTGTGGACACATGGATGTGTCTCTCATCTCGGTGGGAGCAGCAACAAAGAGAAATGAATATAGAAACAACTTAGCCTGGTGCTTCCCTAGCAAGAAATGCTGCTGCACACTGAGTATTTCTGCCCTAGCATTGATTTATCTGAGGGATAAATCAGCTTCTTTCATTATTATTTGTTGTTGATTTTTTTCATATGGCTCTACTACTCGACTGCTATTTTCCCATAGCTTTTTCCCAGCATGCCTTCAGAAATATCAGAAAATGCTCACAAACGCTCCAGAAAAGTGCCAGCTAAATATTCCACAAAGAGCTCGCAGAGCTTGTGCAATGCTTCCCTTGGTCTTTCCCAGCTGCTTTTGAGCATTGATCTAATATTTCCCCCGTGAGCAGTTAGCATTTTTGTGACATTAAACGTAGTGGGGAGGTTGAGTTTCCACATGTGAATAAAGTGACTGCTCTGATTTTTCAGAAGAAAAGGAGCGTTCAGTGTTCCTCCTCACCAAAAATTGCCGCTCCGGATTGCTGCCTAAGGGTTTGGTTTCTTCTGGTCTTTGGGGGTTGCCTGTGGCTTCTCCAAAGGAAATAAGGTACTTTTAGTGTTACAATTCAGACTACTCAAAATACATAGCATGTGACACTTTGGTTTTCCACTGGCATTGGATCAGGCTCTTAGTAGTCTCTGTAATATTTAAGCAAATTACCTGAGGTATTTTTCAATATCCCTAAAGAGGAGGTGGCTGTGCCAGCTGTCTGCAGCAGGGGGAATTTAGGTTTTATGGATGTACAGTCACACGAGCCCTACCCATCTCACGCAATAGTTTGGATTCACTTCACCAACAGTTCTTTTCTCTTTTCTGCCCTACAAGTTGTTTCTAAACAACGTCACCCAAAGAAAGGCTGAGAAAACCAAATAAGCACAAGTTTTGTGCTGTTTGTTTAATGGTAATTGGTTCATTATAGGTCCAATCCTGAATTGTAGCATTGTGATTGTGAAGCTCAGGATGTGTTTATGTGAAACATGTGGCTTTGGGAAGACAGGAATCATTTTGCAGAATCAAGCCTCTAATTAGACTGATAAAATCTCAATAATGCAAAGTTGCTTCAGCAGGACAGGTGAAACCCATGTTCCGGTTTGCAAAGCTTGTTGTCTTTTGAGGAAAAACATTTTTATACAGTATTGCAAAGTATTCCAATCCATTTCTCTATGATTATAATTGGTAAAAATCAATGTGTACCAGGTAGATCTCAACATGGTCTTAAAGCAACAAATTGGCTGTTTAGTGGAACACGTTGGTGAAGCCCCAAATTGCTCATGTCTATTTTTTGACTTTGGCCATTTATTGATTTATCCCTAATTTCATTGAGAAAATGGGAACCCAGAAGATGTTAAAGGCAGAAATTGAAGTGCAGACAGCTTTTTTCCTTGGTATCTTCTGCAACCAACCCCCAGAAACACCCAGTTTCAAGAACTACCACTAAAATTGCTCATTAATGTTTTCAACAACAATAGCACCCGAGTGAACAGCGAGGTTGATTTACTCTCTTAGACCTCTCGTGCATCCCATACCTCTGGAAGAGGAGATGGATGGTCATTGAGGATAACAGTAACATGCAGAATTGTTTCTGTGTTGGTAAGAACATACGTGTAGATGTTAGAAGAAAAATTCATACTATAAAAAGTGTATCCTTGTAAACAAGAACAGCAAGAGAAAGGCAGAGAAAATAGAGTTGATTGGTAGGGACTGAAAAATTACCCACTGTTGTATAAGTCCTGCACTGCGGCTACAAAGTGTGAGGCGGGGATGGAATCCCTGGCTGGCAGTGGTATCTGCAGCTCATACAAAATCTGTATGAAGAAGAATTACTTGTTGACTTTAAAAATGACTGTTAGCGATTTCTTTTTTTCTGGTGATTCGCTTATTTGTTCTTGATACTGATTAATTAGAGAGGAACCAAACCAAGACACGCTCCAAGGCTTTCTGAGCTCCTTAAATCAATCTAGAGAGACCACTGCTCCAAATAAAACTGGCTGTATAAATACACCACTGTACAAATGAGAGATGCTGTTGGACTGGAACAATATCCCAGACATCACTTCTAAGATTGATTGCCTGGCAATCTGAATAATATTCTGTAGAATCTCTATTATCAATCAGGCCATGATCCATTTTAATTGGCTGGCAACACACAGTGCAGCTTGTTCTTCTTGCTATCTACTTAATCCTAGCAAGAATAAACCAGTCTCTGGAAGGAACAGTCTTGGGCAAGAAACCATCAGAGTTTGTACAAACCACACTTGGGGTTCAGAGCGAGGGGGCCGTGCCCTCTGTGAGCTCAGGGGTCATTGCATGACCAGAGCACATGGGGAACCTTTGTGTTTTTGCCCTGGGATGAGCAGAAAGGAGATCCCAAAGTTCATTTGTCCCCTGCTGTGCACCAGCCAAGGCAAGCAGCACCTTCCTGTGCTGCTGACAGTGTTTGAGCACCCCTGGGCTTTGGGAAGCAGGATGCTTCCTGCAGCAGTCGTTGTGCATTTCTTCTCCAAGGCTGACCTAGCCCAGTTTCGTTGGCTGTTTGCGTGTTTTGGCTTTGAATTTGGGCATTGTGAACGCACAGCTGAGGAAAAGGTCCAGGTTGCAGATGGCATTGGGATGCCTAAATGAGAAGACAAAGCGTTCTGTGCTGCTGCAGGGAGATGGCAGCCCTGTGAGCTCACAGTTTGATTTCACATCTCACATAGAGGAGTTTACATTCAGGCCCTTCCTTAGGGAGCTGTTTGGCATCTCTGTGTAAACAGCAAGGTCTTCCTTGCCTGGAATAGGCTCCCATCCCAATCTTAGCAGGCAGCTGAACAAAATCCACAGAAGCCAGAACCCTGCGTGTGCAGAGCCCATGGAGCTCTGCTTTCCTTGCCTGCAGCAGGACACCTGAAAGGCTTCAGTGCCAGGACTCCTCCAGGAGTGGTCCAGGGGTCCCTGCTACTCCCAGGCAGAATCCCCTCTGGAAACACTGTCAGGTGGTGCAGGACACTGCAGATCCCGCTGTCTCCTCAGCAGGAGGTGTCAGGACCAGGGCTTGGCATTCCCTCCCATGCCGTGTCTTTGGGATGCACTGGAAACCCAACAATGACTGGGGATGGCTCAGCCTTCCCCTAACTAGTTAAGCAATTTACTTACTTAATAATTAACTGGCTAGACTTGCCTTAAGGATAAAAACCTGTATGGCTAATTTTTTTAATGGAGAAAAGAACAGTTGCCAGGGAACAATAGCAGCAGCTGGATGGGGGTTGCCCCGAGCTGGTGTGTTTTAGGTGGATTGAAAAGCAGGAGGCAGGAACCACGTGCAGAGTGGTTATCTGGGGCTGTATCTGGTTATCAGTGGTCATGTAGAACTTGTGTAAATACACACGTGCTCCTTCCTGGGCTGTTTGCAGTGTGGGAGTCACTTGTAATTGGGCTGAGTGTTGTATCATTGTCCAAATAAGCCATTTGTTTGGAGTGGAAAATCTTGTAAGGCAGAGCAGTTTTCCATCTATTATTAGATCAATTGATTTAGTTAGAAAGAACACAGAGTTTTCTGGCACTTAAGCCACTCTTTAAGAGATCTTATGGGATTCTAAAGGAGTTCTTCAATGACACGAAGAATGAATTATGTGTTCCAAATCTGAGTATTTTTTTCACTGTATCATTTAATCTGCTAAACGTTATTACAATCTACAGGCCTCGCCTCCCTTCTCCTCTTGGAAATGTTGCAATTTGAACTCATAAACCTTCGTTTGGGAATTACAAAACCTTGTATTACGTGTCTTATTCATTGAGGAACTTTAAAGGAATCCCTGGAGTCCTGCTTGCCACGTTTTCATAACACTTCAATCTGATTTGTTGTAAAATTCTCCAACCCTTAACTGGAATGGTTTGAAATTGGGTGGAGGGAAGATCCAGGGATTTATCTTTAAATACATCATGGAAGTTGGTTAATCTGCTTATAAGAAAGACAGAAAATTGTGGTTGGACATGAGCCTGATGTTTCCAACGTGGTGTCTCTCAGCTGAGTCTGGTGACAAGCTCCAGAGCGGGTGTTCAGTGACCATGATGGTCAGAGGTAACATAAAAGATCAATTTGATTTTTTTCCAGTAATTTTTTTAATTCCCTGTCTGATGCTTAAAGATCTCTCTTGGAAAAACACTTTTTTTTAATCCTTTCAAGTATTTTTCAGTCATTTGAAGCTTTTTTGGACTCATAGTTACTCTGAAGGTGTCTGGGATACCATAGGTTCATTCTTATGGGTTAAACCCTATTGTGAACCTGCATGAAAGTGTTCTTGTGGCTTTTTCTTTTCTTTTTTAATCTGAGACAAATATCTGCCATACTGCTGTGAGCGCTCTAGTCACAGAAAGCTGCCAGCATTTCCCAAGCTAATAATGTTAGAGAAAAGCTGGAATTACAGGGATATTTTGGGATGTTATTTTTAAATTGGATGGAATTGTTCTGCAGAAATAACTTACTAAACTCTCAGTGAACTTTCCTCACATCAGAAAATTAAATGTATGTGGACACAGATGTGTGTTAAACTCCAGGATAGTTTGTGTCCTCATCGGTGTATTAAATATGGTTATATATATTATATTTATTACATTATAGATGTTCTGCTGATTTCCTCTTAAGCTGTGTCTAATACCATAAGCCTAACTGAGATCTGAAAAACATAGCAGAGATTTCAAAAAGCTTCCCATTTTATCCTTTGTTGCTTGGTAACAATGGGTTTAGCCCAAATAAAACCTGAAAACTGAAGTAAGTTTGTTTTATATTTTAAATCAGATAATAAAAATGGTCAGACTAGAAGCAATCCAAACCCCTTCGCAGGACTGCGTCAGCTTTCCCCAAATGCTGCGGGGGGAAAAATCAGTCCTTGGCTCCTTCCAGTGGAAAATGTTTGTGGAGTTTGCACGGGACGTAAATTAAAGCGGGAGAAAGTGGTAGGGAAGCTGACAGCAACTCGGCCTGTTTGAAAGGAAACAAAGTGAAATCGGTGGGAGCCTGCCTGCCCTGGAATGCCTGCCCCAGTTGTGAACTGTGCAATCCAGATGGTTTTCCTCCCGGAGCGGCGAGCGCAGCCGCAGCCAGGCCCGGCTCTCAGGGCCATACCTGTGCGGGGAGGGTTTGCCCCCCATCCCTGCTCCTGGAGGGCTGTGGGGAGCCCCCCCAGGATTTCGGCAGCAGGCAGGGAAAATGCCCCAAAAGCGGTGCCCCAGCTCCCCGGACGGGGAGGAGCAGCAGGAATGTGGTGGCTCGGCAGGCAGGGACAGCACGATGCAGCGTGTGCCCCAGACAGGGATGTTTAAATGTAAAAGTAGCTGTGCTGAAATATTCCAGATATTTACTGCCTGAAAATGCCCTGTGTTCTGCAGAAGACTGTTTCTATTCAGCAGCAATGCACATTTTCCAGGTTTGCCAGTGTGATTAAGCTGACGTGGGCTTAGCAGCCAAAAGGAGATGATTCAGACTTCTCCAGGATCAGGAATTGGATGATAACCACCTTGTTTGCTTTGGGCCACACTAAGCCAGCATCGCTCCAAGTGCCAAATCTCCTTGTGGGAATCGTGGAAGGACAGAGGGGCAGGTCCTGCCTGGAATGTGGGCAGGGATCCTCTGATCCTTAGCAGCCAGCTGCACATGGGAAGTAAATATGGCATTGTTTTCAGACACGTGTCAAATCCAAATGTGTGTCCTCTCCACTGACGGGGCGTGGGAGAGAAGAAAGCAGCTTCCTCATTTTGGAATGTTCTAAAATGTTAATGGTGCTCGTGTTGTAACTGGAGATTAGAGAACACTCTTAGAGGACTCGCTGCCTTCTGCTGTTGCCTCAGACCACAGCTCTGCAAGGTCACGTCTGATGCTGGAGGTTCTCCATTATTTTTTTGTGAGGAGTTGATGTGAATCAGCTTCCAAGGGCAGGCTGGCATGTTTCATGATAATGGAAGTGTCTAATGCTCCTGCTTTTCCTGGCTATCTCTTGCCTGCCTTCCTTCCCCACCATCCATCAAGATTAACAAGAATTTATTATGTTCAGCTTCCTTTCAAGAGGTGTCACTAGAGGCACAGAACCATTTGTAAAATTTATTTATTCGAGGATGCTGGAAAGGTGTGCAAGCTGGAGGAACACACACAGAACTCGATTTGGGGTGGGCTGAAGGCTTCAGCTTATCAGAATTGTTCCTTAATGAGGAGTAAATATCAGCCCAGGGTACCATTCTCCCCAGCACCAGTCTCTCTCTGAGGCAGATGCTATCTGCTCCTGACGTAGCTGTGTTTATACAACTGCTTTTAAAGCAAGTTTGGTTCCACCAGGAGGCTCAGAATACCCCCAGTGCTGCCTGGAGCACATCTTTAACTTCTCTGTGATGGATCTCCTCTCAAAAGCTGATCCACCACCTCCCTGACCCGACTAATTCACACCCTGGGAGTGGATGCAGAATCCCAGAAGCTTCCCTGGTTCATTCCAGCCGTGAGCACAGACCAGAAGTGCTGCTTCTGGAAACGCTGGAGCTGTGATGTACAGCGTGCGGCAGAGATGATTTGCACATGCTCCATAAATCCATCAGGATCCGTTCACCCACGCATCCATCACGGCCTGGCAGTCCCAGGGGCTCTGCTCTCCTTACAGGTGCATGGCAGAGCTGATCCAGATGTGGTCAGGCAGGGCTGCTCAACATCTGGAAGTGCCAGACAAACTTAGAAAATCCTGGGTTTTTTCCCCAGCGTTGTCTGTGGGTGGGAAGGAGAGATTTGCCTCATTCATTCCTACACTTGTGAGTAAACCCAAGGAGGCAAATGCATGAGAATAAGACAGATTTTAGCTATAATTTATGGAGCATTTCAGAAAGGGAAATTTCTTTGAAGGCAGTTAAGGAAATGGAATATTAGTAGCTGCTTCCTTTGTTTCCAAAACTTTATAGAGGACTGAATTTAATACAAGATGTTTTAGTTCCTCTGTTAAGGAACTCTGCAAATAAAGTGTGGGGAACTCATGGAGCATTTAATATCTGCATGGCTGATGGGAACATTCTCCTGCAACATTCCTGTTCTTCAGAGCAGGCCATGGCAGGGGAAAAATGAACTCAGGCCCTTGGTGATGCCATTGATAGTCCCGAGTTTGAAAATCCATGTACCTGGGTAAAGATTTGGAAAAGTTAAACAGTGTCTGCATCAAGAGCTCGAGAAGGTCGCCTGGAGCCCATATGTAAATTATTAAATACTACATATAATGGAACCCAATATTCTTGGAGCATGAAGCAGCAGCTAAATGGAAACTTTGGCTATTACCATATTCATGTTTCATGCAAAAATATTTTGGAGATCAAAGTTCTGTTATTAAAACAATGGGCATGAAAAATAACAAAATTGTTTTTCGTAAAACAAACAGATTCTTTGTATCTGAGAGGCTTTTCACAGAAATCTCTATTTTGAAACAGTAATACGTTACAGATTTCTTTGCTGCACTACTTTGATTCATTCACTAAAATAGTTTTGATTTTGGCATGTTGCAAAGGTCTAAATAAAAGCATTTTAGTTACATAAATACAGACTCTGTGGACTCAACAGTAATAGAGTACAGTAATAGAGTAAAATACACAAAGACCGAACCACAGACAGAATTTGCTGTACACTGTAAACATTCTCACAGTATGGGTATAAATATCCCTTTTTTTGATTCATTGCATGCCAGGTCTTCGAGCAAAGAGATAGAAAAAGAAGCTAAAGAAAAAGGGATTATAAATTTACTAAGACGCTTAAAGGCAGCGAAAGCCAAACAATAAAAGAGCTTGCAAAGTTTTAAGTCACTGTGTACAGACAGGGCCACGAAATTACAATAACAATACTCCAGAATAGAATCTCATATTTACATCACTTTCATCCTCAAGATCCCCACAAGCTGTGGTGTGTTTAGGGGGGGTGTTTGGTGTCTGGTGGGTCCTGGGCAGAGCGGGGCTCTTGTCCCATCCCAGAGGGATGTTTAGGAAATGTTTAAGGGGGTCGGTGAAGAACCTTTTCCAGTGCGGTGCATTTGCAGTATGAAGTATTTTGAGCCCAGGTTACCAATTAGGAAAGGTTTCTCCCTCCTTCCTTGTGAACTCTTGGCTGCACTGATTTCTTTCTTTGCTTTATGGACCATTTTGTCCGATATCCTTCCTCTGGCGGTGCAAAGTGTCACTTGCTTTCCAGGGAAGGAAACCCACCACTGGCAATGACATCCTGTACTTCCGAGGCACATCTCCCTAATTTTGGTTCCACAGAACCCACCAGAAAGCAGGAGCATGTCTGACATGGTTGCATTCAACCTGTCCAAGTTTAATGATTCCAACTGGAGCAGCCTGTTGGCTTCCCCATCCCACAGGGAATGAAGAGGGGGAAGTCCCTGGGCCATGGGGAGGGACCTGCTGAGGGTCCCTGCTGGGCTGCCAGGCAGGGGAGCTGAATAAAGCCTCATTTTACATGTAAACATATGTAAATTTTGGTGGGTCTAAAGTAAATTTAGGCTTCAGAAACTAATGATTTTGGTGCCTTTTGTTTATTCCTTTTTATCTATTCATTGTCTTTGAAATATGCATTTAAAAATGCACCGGTTTGTGGCCAGTAGAGCAAATCCCGAAGCCTTTCTCCAAGTGAATTCCTCTTAGGAGCCTTGTTTGCTCTTTTCCTGGCAGAGCTCCCAACGCCCTGATAGCAGTTTTATCTGAGTAAAGCCCTGCGTGTTTGCATGACACTGAAGAGCTAAAATTATCTCTAAATGGAGCAAAAAAAAAATGGCCAATATATATTGTTCTAAGAAAGATTGCTCTTTGGTCGGCCCAGAGGGGACATATTGTAAATATGATTTAAAAATGTCTCCGCTACTACTGTCTGATCTTATCATCAGACGTTGCTGTGGAATTTGTCTACGCAGACCCTAGAAAGGAAGAACAGATTGAGAACATTAACTTGTGCTGTGAGAAAATATCTCCAACCTACTTTGTCTGGCACAAAAAAAAAAAAAAGAAACAACCAACCCCCCAACCCAACCAACCCTGCATTAGAAACGTGCTCTAAAAATGGAAACAAACATTAAAATGCTGTCTGTCTGCTTTGATCGCTCTGAACCTAAAAAGTGAGTGCTGTTTATTGATTCTTTGATGTCAGGAGAGTGACATTTTCCCCCCAGTCCTGTCTGACTTGTGATGAACTTCAGGTTTTCCCCTGTCTTGCTGGCGCTGAGGGTAGAATGTGGCTCCGAGCGGGATCCCTGCCTGGAATCTGAGTCCAACAGCCAGGCAGAGAGCTCTTCTTGGGGTTCTTTACGGTAAAAATCTTGTATTTGTCCAATAAATCATTAGCTGTCTCACAGAATGCAAGAGAGAGAGGCTGAATTTTTGTCAGTAGAACTTCTCCAGCATCAGCCAGCGGCATCACACGATTGATGTTCCAATTGTTCGGGATTTCTGAGGAGGAGCTCGGTAATGCAGCACTGGGCAGTGAAGATGACAAGGCATGTAAATGTCTCAAGTTAAATGCAGTTTAAAAACTGGAATATGTTATCAGGCAGACATCACAATCAGTTTTGCAGGGCCAAAGCTTTTTACATTTTGCCTTTTTCTAAGCACTGACAAACAAAGTAGTCCTGCAAATAACAGGCTATTATTGAGAATAATATTTGCATTTTAAAGTTGTTTTAAGTGAATCTGGGAAAGAGAGAGAAATTATTAAGTGTGAAGGAATAGGTACAATAATCTGACAGGATTACTAGCGTGTAATTCATACCTTGGGGTCTGTCTGTAAGGTACCAAAATTAGGATTTCGTAGGTAAAAGTCTAGATAATTTCTGTGGTTGGCAGCAGCATCGAAGGCAGGATGGAGGGAATTCCAGTGCACACGTGCTGTCGGTCTGTGGGCAGCCTCAGAGGGCTGATATCCAGCAGAATCCACCCTCTCATCTTCCTATCACGTGGCTGAGCCATGCATCAGCACCAACATGAGTGTCCCTGCACTTGTCTGCTGTCAAACCTTCAGCTGGAACGGAGCCGTCCTATGGAGGAAGCAAGCTGAGATCCCCCAAAGACCAGTTATAATTAAACATCTAATGAAGATAAATGGAGGGAAAGAAAAAAATGAGCATTTTTCTGGTTCTTTTTGCACTGTGGGACACCTGGTGCCTCCATGTCCGTCCACAGCCCTCGTGCTGTGCAGAATCCACAGTGAAAAGCATCTCTTGCTGCTCAAAATGTGCTGACCTGGCAAACACTCTGCTTAGAAAGAGGTCTTGGACCCAGAACTTTGATTTATTTGCCACTTCATGTGCTGATTGACCATTGGGATTAGTTAGTTTGGGTCTAAATATTCCTAAAACTCCTTTCCTGGTTCAATCATAGACACAGCTCAGACAGAAGAAACAGAAAGAAGTAACCTGGCCTTTTCTCCTTGTTTCGTTCCAAACATCCCATCTTAGTGAAAAGTGTGCTCTCCATGCCATCCTTCCCATTATTTACGTGGAATACCCCGATGGTTGCACAGTTTTACCCAAACCAACCTGATCAGTCACCAACCAATCAATAATTTGGGAGTAGAGCACTGCACACAGAGGGGTGGGTGCAGTGTGTGGGCTTGAGGCAGATGTGGGAATGAACAAACACCCAGAACCAAACACGGTTTAGAGTTTGGACTTCAAACTGTGCGACAGGAGAGCTTACAAGGAGCTTCTGTGGCTGGAATTGTGGGATTCAGGAGGGTGCTCGGCAGAAGTTGGCATGGGTGGAAAAAAAATAAATGTTAGCTCCAGGGGCTCTGTGTAAGAGTGTAACCAGAAATGGATCTGAGGGTACATCACTGTGTGAAGAACTAGAAAGGAATGAATGAGAAGTCCTACAGGTTCTGTGTAGTCCTTATATTTTTATAGAGAAGTATTTATGGTCGAAGGAGTTGTGCACTTGTGTAAATAGAAGCTTCCACGTGGTAAGAATGCTTGAAAAGGAGTGAGGTTTGTCTATTTTTTATTATCTCAGCTGTTTCTTTGGCTTCTGTGGCTGCTGCTAATGCGTTCTGTAACTTGTCTTTTTTTTCTGACTGTGTTTAGAGACAACTGGGGCATTATGAGGAGGAAAATGTATCTGGAGTGCTTCCCAAAACTGCAGTGATTTTGAGCAAAAATTGTATGATCATATATTTGGAAAAAATCCTAAAATATTTCCCATTTCAGTAATGTGCATAATCTGCTCTTTTCTCATTTCATTGTTTTATTTCTGAAAAATGGCAGGAATCAGTGAAGTTGTTACTATTTACTCCCAGAGAATAATCAGACTAAATGGCAATGGCAAGAAAATTTCCTATATAGCAACAGTTAGTGTAAGGGCATTTAAACAAATCTATCTTCCCTACATTCTGATTTGGAGTTTTGTTTCTGTAAATGTTGTTTAAGGAGGAATAGAAATAAACTTATTTAAGTTTATCCCCAGTGCAAGTAGTTTTGAAATCACGGTCAGTGTTCACCTACAGTCTTTTGGTCTGATTGTTTTGAGTATTTTGGAATGCAGAGCTTATATAGAATATATCTCAATAAATACCCTTAGAAATGTTCTGCCTTTCCCCTGCTGGAGAACATCAGTGATGGCAATGTGTCATTTTGCCTTTTGTTTTTCTGACTATTTGAATTCCAAATAGAACATGACAAGGGCAAACTACACTTTTGAACTCTGACCTCTGCTTCAAATTGAATGTGAAGTCTAAATATCTCCCTCTTTGACTGTATCCGAAGGGAGGTTTGGCAGAGACATCTTATAACCTTGTGGCTGCAAGGGTATATCCTCTATTAATTAAAGAAAGTTTTCTGAAGAAGTTCTGACTCGCTGGAATAGACAGGGGGCAAACGTGGGGAAGAAAGGCACATTGTTCCCCCAGACAAAGACAGGGGATCGATTTTCATAAATCTGCATTCCCAAGACAACTGTTCAAATCTGCTAAAAGGTCCATTTCTTTGAACCTGCATACCAGAGAGCTTTGATTCCCCTGCTCTGCAGCAGACAGGAGTGCAGGTTGGCTGTGCCTCATCAGCGTTGTGCTTTAGATGTTTCAGGGAGAAATTCTTTGGTTTAATGATGGAAGGTACCACCTACTTCAAGGAAAAAATAAAAAATAAAAAAAAAAGGGAAGAATGAAAGGGTTACCTGTGGTGCCAGACAGTGTTTTAGAAGATTCAGTTTCTCTAAGTTTTCAAAGCACAGCTTTTCAGCTTCATGGTTTGAAATTCCTAGATGTTATAATTAAGGATTTAACATTTCTTTAAAAAAATTGCTTATTTACTTTTGGAATAGCACATACCAAAATCCTAACCATGAATATCCTGCCTAACCTGAACTCTTTCGGTTTGGAGTTCTTATTGCTGTTTCCTCACTCTTTAGAGACTAAATCATAGTAAAAAATGAACTTTATTTAACCACAGTTCACTGCTAACACAAAATCCACACCACTTTGCGAGTTCTCAGCAGCAGTGCATCGGAATGATGTGCTTGGCCACTCATGCAGAATAGGCATATTTTTATTTCTGGTGCTTGTGAAGAACAAATATTTGCCTTAGTGTTTTCTCCAATAATATTAATATGTATTGAATATTTTTGTTAGAGGAGCTTCTGCACATCCTGAGTGAAAAGAGACCATAGATGCCAACATTTAGATACAACAGGCAGTGCATAGTCTAAAAAAAATCCTAATCTAAAAAAAAATAATGATAACAAAGGATGGAAAAAAAGAGTTATTTCATAGACTGAAACTCTTTCTGTCCTCTTGCCCTGTTGCTTCTCTTCACCTTCTGGTTTTCAGTCCTTTTTAAAAATGTTTTCAAGCTTTCCCCCACCACCAGGAGGGCCAGGAATACACTTTCCTAAAAATGATGAGTCCTGGCACAATCACAGCACTTCCACAACTGGGGCTAATTGACAGGAAATCCATGAAGATTGGAGCTATGATTGGGATCTCCAGATCAAGTTTGTCTGTGCCAGGACAGAAAATGCCAGGAGCTGCTCTCAGGTTCCCAGGGTGAAGGGGCAGGCTGGTGCATGTGCACTTATGATTTAAAGACTATTTGATAAATGGAGTGGCTGATCAGAGTCTTTGCTCTTTTAAACAGGAGGAGCTTCTTTGAATTAGTGAAATTTGGGCCAATTACAGAATCATCTAATGAAACCATAAAGTGTCCATAAAATGATTTGCTATCAGGAATAGTTACACTCTGAATGTGAATTCCTGTGTGCCTCTCTCACAGAGCTGGTAACTGCAGATTCTCTTTCTTTTTGCAGAATAAAAAGGCACAGGAGAGTGGTGTAGCCAAAATTATACTTTTCACCACTTCAGCCATCTGGGCTTTGATCCTTCAGACTTTCGCAGAGAACTTCAGGGAAACAATTCTCAGAAATTATTCTTGGGCACTTATTCTACTGCTTTTCTATATAAATTTTAAAGTTTCTTTAATCATCCCCTCTCACTGTCTTACAATCTCTGAAAAATCTCCAGAAACTGGGAGGGATAAATTCGGTTCTTTGTGGTGGGTTCTGCACTCTGGTGCCCTGCCCTGTGCTCCTGCTCTCCTTGGCTTTGGTGAGAACGGAGCCGTTGGGACTCTGGATCCTCAGCAATCGCCAAACCCTAAACAGGCTCTCGCTTCAAAAGGATCAGCATTTCCTTGGGTAGAATTTAAGTTAAAGAAATATCAGGAAGACTATAACCCAGGATGACAGAAAAGCTTTGGAATATTCCACAGGAAAGAAGAAACTCCAAAGCAGAGGATTTATATCGTCTGACTCCACTGTTTGTGTGTGGAATTATTATAAATGTGTTTCATCAATGGGAAGAGTTGAAATATGGAATTAACTCCTGATGAATTGGAGATGGGAATGCACTCCCAACTGGAGAATGTAACCTAAGATACAGTGGCCCTTTAATCTTCAGGTTCACAAAATAAGTCATGTATTCCAAGAGTTTCCATGCCAGGTCATCTGGAAGGCAGGGACTATTATGGTTTTCATTAGGAAGGACTGAGGGAGATAAAGACTAAGTGAGATAAAGGAGATTCACGGGCCTTGTAGGCTTTAAATAAACACGGAACTGATTTGTTAAGGGAATATCTTTTTGCTTTCTGGACAAAGCAATAAAACTGCAGTTAGGGGAGAGGAAGTCCTGGGCTCTGGATGTGTGGGATGTGGGAAATGGGAAGGTTTTCACTGTGAGAAGGTGAAAGATTGGGGTGTACGTGGCTGCCAGTAATTTTCATGTGCTATTGGATTTCAGGCCGTGTAATGCCATATATAATGGGCACTGATGGGTTATTACAGAGCAGGAGGCTTGCTGGCAGCTCTGGGCTGTATTTATGGCCTGCCTCTCATGGAGAAGGCACTAGATAAGGTGCAGTAAATAACACATAAATTAGATTGCAAAGCAGGGAAGGTCATTCATGTATTGTTGCCCAAGGACTTTGTATGAATGGATGGGCAGGGCACAGCTGGGTGGGAGGTGGGGGAGGCTTCAGGCTGCTCCAGGAGAGTGGGATAACCAGTGGGACACAACAGAGGAGCTCATAAGCATCCCAGAAATTGTTCCTGTGGTTTGTTCTCACTGTGTGAGGTGAGGATGGGCAGTTTGGGACCGGCACAGGTTTGTCCTTCACCCACACACAGGGTCTGCTGGGCAGAAATGCCAGGCCCTGCACAAAAATCTGTATTATGAGTTTTTATCCTTTTCTCAGCCTGAATTAAGGCTGTGGCAGATGACAGTGGCTGTCATTTGTAAGGCTGAGCAACCAAATCAGAAGCCCATGGTGAAGGCAGAGAGCTCTGGCCCCTGAATGCTCAACAGCATCACTGATAGAAAGCACAGAAATAACCATGGTTTAAAGAGATTTGACAGAGAAGGGTTAGTGTGTGAGTAAAGGAAGAGAGAAACTGTGAGGTGATGTCGAGGTGTCTATTTAAATACTGATATTAAATTAAATATTGCTATTAGTGCCCACTCACAGCTTGGCTGTGTGTGTGAGTTCAAAAGTGATGCTCAGCTCAGTGCAGGTGGCTGCCAGCAGTGGGGGTCTCCTTGTTCCAGCAGAGCGAACTACAGCTCAGTCTGCTACAACCAACCCATGCTGGCTGCTGGAAAGGGTCCATTCATATTCCATCAACTTAACCTGTTTATTTATCATTTACATTTATGGAATTGGTTTGTGCAAAATGTTTATAACAGAAGATTGAGGTTGTCAAAGTCTCCTTAAAATAGCTGACTTGATTGACCTGCCAGAGTTCTTAGTACTTGCAGAGTGAAAGGGTTATGAAAATCCCAGTATTTTCAAGCGAGGTTTCCTTAGCTTGAAAGCACCCTTTCCATGTTTACAGAAAGCCGGAGTTTAGAAAGTGATTTCGTAATTCCCAAGGAGAACAACAACATCGCGCTTCTGTCCGAGGGGAAATGGATCAAAAGGGGTTTGTTTGGAGAGCAGTTCCATTCCTGCACATCGCTCCCAGCGGTTGCAGGGCTGCTGTTGCCACATCATCGCTCCTAGGAGCGCATGGGGCTTGGAATGCCACGGCACTTTCTGTTGTGGCTTGCAGAAATGTGTTCTGCTTTCTGCCCTCTCTGTGGGGAGGGGGAATTTCTCTGAATCCATCAGAAACGTGCCCGCAGTGATACGAAGAGGTTTTCAGTGTGCAGAAGGGAAAAGCAGACGGAGTGGTTCTCTGTGTCTGAGGTGTCAGAGCCTCCCTGAACCAGGGCCAGTCCCACTGCAGAGTGGAACCCACCCCTCCTCAGTGATGTGCAAACGCTCTCTCTGCAGAGGTGTCGGAGCAATCCTGAAGGGAACGCTCCCGGTGTGTCCCTCCTCCTCCTCCTCTCCAGCCCATTACTCACAGCACAGGAATGCAGCTTCCAGGGGGTTTGGACGGGCTGGATCTGCACAACCACAGCCTCTGGCCTGCCTGTGGATTTCTCTCCCCACACACAGGGGCACTTTGTGCCAGGCTGCTCTGGAGCCATCCCGGCTGGGGGATGTGGGACCGTCCTTCCCTTGGCTCTGCGGGGCTCCGGGGGTAGGAAGGCTTGGGGTCAGGCTGTGCCCTGGGCAATTTGTTCCCAAGACCAGGTGGGTGCAGTGGGACTGCCTGGTGCTTGTTCTGTCCAAATTTCCCAGAAGCAGCAGCACCATTGATGGCTTCTGCTTGTTCCTTCCCCAAAAAATCACCTCACAAGGCTGTTTGTCCCATTCCAAGGGATCCTGGCTGGAGCTGTGCTCCACTGGATGCCCCCAAACAGCCACAGCAAAGCTGATTCTTGCCCTGGGAAGGCCGTGAGGAGCTCCAATGGCAGCTGCAAGCAGCATTCAGATTGCATGAACCAGGATAACCCTGGCCTGAGCTTTGCTATGAATGCAGTAAAAGAACACTTAAAAGAATGAATTAGTGAGGATTTCTACTTTTATCATCAGTGGAAAAATCTTTTAAGAGTTGGACAACAGTGTGTTTTGTTTGCTGCTTGTTTCACAAAATCTTAGACTATTTTGAGAGGCCAATAAAGATTCACTGACGTCAAAATGGAATATTAAAGGCAGATGTTTCTGGTTAGCTTATTTATCCCTAACTACTTTTCCTGAATTTTTATTTTTTTTTGAGAGATAAGTCTAGACTAGACAAAGCACATTTCTAAAGTGCATTTTTTAATGGGTTAGTTGGTTATTCATGATGATTTCCAGAATAAGACTATCAATTTTAGTTCCTCTACCTACTATCATTATTAATTAGTGTGTGACATTTTGATAAGCCAACAACATTACTGAGCTTGATCCAGTAAAAAAGAAAGTGTGAGCAATGTTATTAGAGACAGATGAACTGTGCCACTGGTATGGGAAATCAAACATCTGGAGAGGATGGATGTTTAGGTGAGTGGTATAAAAGAGCTTTAAGATTTAGATAAAGCAACAAGATTAATACATATGAAGAATGTTGCCTCAGTGAATCACTTTTGGTTCAATCCCTGCCATAACCTCAAATATATTGTACCCGGATTAGTTTCTCAGAGGAGGCAAACCCGGGGTTGGATGTGGCCTGAGATGAGGGTGAGGAAAGCTGTGCAGCAGCACCCAGACTGCACAGCCTCCCGTGCTGATCAGAGAAGAAATATTGCTCCAGTAACTCCCGTGGTGAATACGCTCTGGATCAGGAGAGCAATAAATATAAATATAGAGATTGATTGCTGGAACCGGTCTGGCCCACTTGCAGAAGTGTTCAAGGCTGCTTTCAGTTATTCCAGCACTTTTTAAGGCAGCTGGTATGGTCCTGTCTGCGTTTCTTTTCCACCAGCAAATGGATGTTGCCTCCGACAGGGGTTACAAGGGATTAAAGCAGCGATGGGAGGGATGAGAGGCTGCACGCTTTGCCTTTGCCTGAGGAGGTGAGAATCGGCTGTTGCAGACCTAAATCTGTGTCCCTGCCTGTGCTGTCCTGGTTCAGAGCCTTTCCCCGTGCCAGGGGCTGCCTTGGGATGGCTCCTGGGCAGTGGGAATTGCTGTTGCTGTTAAGGAATGGTGTGGGGAGACAACTGGAGCATGGAAAGGAAGAGCAGACAGGACAGGGACTCCCCTGTGCTCACTCTCCAGCCTTCCTGAGACACCTCTGTCTCCTCATGGTCTTCTCCCCAGCCCTTGGGGATCCACGCCAGGATCTGGGCTGAATTCTGCTTGCTCAGCACTGCTGCTCTCCCAGCCTCCTGACACTTCCCCCTGCTCAGCTGCTCCTGCCCATCTTCACCCCTCTCACCTCCTGCTTTCTCTTCACTGTCCCCTTCCTCCTGCTGTCCCCACACCTGACCCGTGGCCAGCACAAAACTAAACCCAGCCAGCGTTTCTGGGCAGCCTTTCATCAGCTCTGGGAATAGAAGTTGTGGTGTCACCCTTGGAGCAGCCAAGGATCCTCAAGCCCTTGGCTCTGCCACTGCTGCTCTTGCCAGGGTGCTACAGCAGCACCCCGGATTTGGCTTGGTCATGAGGCTTTTTGACCTTTTTTCCTGCCTGACTTAATGCTATTTTTAAAACTCAGCCAGGATTTCTTTCCCTCTTGACAGCTGGATTTGGCTCAGTATTTCCCTGTGATTCCATAACATCTCTTTACAGTATTATCGTGTTACTTATTTTCATTTTTAGCCCAGGGCTTCATTTGAGGGCACTGAAGGAGTTATTGTAATAACCAGCATTCCACCAGATGTGTAGCACCACAGCCAATAGCTTCAGACAAATCTTTTTATGGTTTTTCTATAATAATAAAACAATAAACTCGGAGTTTATGTGAAGACACATTAACGTAACTTTCCACATGTAATTCAGCTTATAGGAATCTTAAACCTTCCAGAAAATAATGCTTAAGTAGATTACCATGAGCCTTACTGGACGTTTAAGGGAATATATTTATTAAAATGTACTTTGGTCATGAGAATGTGCTTGACTTTAAACACGTAATTGAAACCACATCAGACTGGACGCTGCCAGCTCGTGCTGCTGGACCGTGCCTTGTTCCAAACAAAACCAAGGGGTGACTTCTGGAACAGCCCTCGATTATTTTACCTGAATTGGGGGGCCAGAGCTGGGTCTGTTGTTTAGCCAGCTCCTTATTAAGGATTGTTTGATGGTGTGGAATACAAGCAGTTGTAATCCAGGTGATGTGATGCTCCCACAGGATTTACTCGGTGCTTTGCTGTGAGCTCATTGCTCGGGGACTCCACTGCCCCACGGGCAAAGTGGGGCTGGGCTGAGGCTCTCAATCACAAGTTTTGTCCAATTTTCCCTTGCTCAAGAGTGCATTTGCTGCTCTGGGAGTAGGTAGGACACACTCTTCACTTTCCCATGCCATGGTTCATTTTCCTTCTTAAACAGCAGGACATTCCTGCTCAAAACCCGCTGCTTTACAGCCCCACACATCCTCTGCTCCTTAGTTCCATTCCTCACTCCATGGAGTGTTCTCACACCTGTATCACTTTTCCTTCTCCAAATCCTCCAAAGAGACTCCCTCTGCTCAAGCAGTGCCTTCCTTCCCAGGATTACTCCGATTTTGTTGCTCTTTACTGTCATATTAGGAATGCCAAAATCTGGAAGCAGTCTACTGCTAACTGGAGCAACAAAGAAGCTTTGATTGCAGCAAAGCTTGAGCAAAATATATAGCATGAAATCATGGGATGATCCGAATAAGTGGGAATGTTGCCATTGGCTCCAACAGAGCAAAGATTTCATGCTTCTTTAACTTTGAAAGCTGAAAAGCTGAAGGAAGTGAAAATGTCATAAAAGATACTGGGAGAGAAAAAAAGAAAAACCACTTTAAAAGGGCTGATTTTCTTTGAAGCTCATTTCTTGATAGCTAAACTGGGCCTGGATGAACCTCAGGATCTCCAAATAAGTAGAAGTTGAGCTTGGTGGGGGAAGAATCTTCCAACAAACCTAGAAGAGCTTGGACAGCAGAACATGGACATTTGTGCTCCTTCCTTTGTCCATCATTTATGATTTCAGTCGATTCCCCCACCTCATTTCCTTACCTCGAGCTCTTTTAAAAGAAACAAATGTGAGAGCTTGGTGCCTGTGAAACAATAATGTCAGTGCACAGTTGCTCCACTGAAATCCAATACATTCCTCCGCATTTCTGGTGATTTCCTTGAGAGCAGAGCTTTCACTTTCTAATCTGTCACGTCAAATTCTTTGGCACTCGCACATAAATAATCACTCCCAGGCAGTTGTTAAAAGTGGCACTGCACGAAACACCGGCTTATCCAATACTTCCACAGAGCCCCCTGTTCAGCTGTGAGTTATTAGGGAAGAAGAACGGATGTGATTAGCTCTGATGGCCATTTCAGCTCCGTTGCTGCTGTTATTTCGTGGAAGTCTCGCTCACCCTCCCGAGTCTGAAGGCCCTTCAGCAGCTTGGCAGCTTTGCAGCTCGCCCCGGTGATTTTTCATCCATCTCTTTTTTTTTTTACTGCTGGTAGTTCAGAGTAGGAAAGCACATGTTTCTTTTCCTGTTACCTGCAGGATGTTTTATCAGCCCTGAAACACCTTAGGAAAACGTCTTCCAGCTTGTATTAAACCTGTGGCCTGTCAGGTTCTTGTTAGGTATGGAAGCTGGGGCTGAATCCAGGGAAAACTCACTGGCTTGCTGTTAGGAACTGGTTCATTAAAGCAGTTCTGTTTGGAGCACTTTCCCAACCTGGGGCTTTGCTCAGGCTCAGCTTTTCAGGCAGAGCTGCTCAACAGGAGCTGCAGATTGGGGGATATTTCATGTATTTCTCCGGTCTGACCATGCAGGTCCAGGGAGGGTCTGTGTGGATAAGCAGCTGCTCTGGTGTCTCTGGTTCCTCCTGTGCAGACCAGTTTTGATGTAGGTTTGTCAGCCCATGGTAGTTTTAACCTGACCAGCTCAAAAATGGGAGAGATTTTACACTTCCCTCTTCCACCTTCAAAAGAGAAAGTTTGCAGGTCTGTTTTCTGGATAACTTTAAAAAAATCTTCCCTATGTTCCTTCCCTTTTCAGTGTGAGTATCTCTCTGATTTATCAAGAAAAATTATTTGTACATTTTGCTTCAGTTGTGAATTTAAGCAAAAGCCACGAGGCCGTGTTGGAGCAGAGGGTTCCATTGCACAGGAGTTCGCTGTGCCTTCAGATCCCTTTCTATTCCAAAATGAGAGTGTGACACAGTTTTGGATTCCTGTGGCATAAGCTTTTGGGGAGAAGTATGACTTTAATTCGACAGCAGCTTTTCAGTTTAATATAATTTTGGTCTGAAATGGATTTTTTAGTTTTATGTCGTGTAACATGAGATTAAAAGGATTGAAAAAGCACATTTCAAAACAGAAAAGTTCCACTCAAAGGAAGTCTGAGTGTTCAATCTCACCCTAAGCCCTACTCCAGCATTTTTCAAAACACGGTGTCACTGGAGCTGACACATTTCTGCAAACATTTTGGATTCAAGGAAACCAAATTTCCTCCTGGAAGAATGTCCTGCTGGAAAACTTCTCACCATCTCCATCTCATATTACTTGGCAGATTTCACGTTAGGCACTGCTTGTTTCCTTAGCCCTTATTTAATACTTTTCTTGGAAGTATTGCCAATTTTTCAACCCGAATGTGGAGAACCTTAATACATGAGGAAATTCACATCAATAAAACCCTCCTGAGTGCAGTGGGTTTGCCTGTGGCAAGGCACAGCTGAAAGATTGGAGCCCTGTATGGAGGGAGCTGAAGGCAGAAGGCTCTTTGCATCTACCCAAGGTGTGTGCTTCTGGCACAGCAGTGCTGTGTATTTTATTATTTTATTATTTATTTGGAGTACTGCTTATTGGGCAAGTAGTTCTTTCCAATTTGTGTGTGCAAGGAATGTTATAGAACATTTAGAAAGGCATTAAATGCTGGAAAGCACTCAGCAAATGCTTTAGAAAACAGAAAATGTTTTAGTAATATGGATACTTCAATTGAGGGAGGTGATAAAGTGGGCACCAAAATGTGGGTCTGGTCCCCCTGCAATAGCAGCAGCCCTCGTGCTCTTGGGATAAAAAGTGTTGGTTGTTCCCTTCACCTGGGGTTTTTTCCCGTTTCCCTTCTGTCCCACATAACAATTCACCTTCCCAGCAAGGCACCAGCACCGACTGGAGCTGATCCCCACCCCTGCAGTGGGGACCACTCTCTGCAAAGACACCCGTGCTTAAGCCAGGAAATCTTTCTTGCCATTCCTGGCAAGCTGGAGATGTGGAATGAGCAGAGGTGAGCAGGGAAGCCTTTCCCTGCTCCAGGGTATATCCAACTGGTGGACTTCATCCTGCAGAAGAGATCATCCCACTCCTGTGGTGGTGTCAGGACCATCCACATCCCCCTGGTCCCCTCTGGCCTGGCTCCTGTGGCCACTCTCTCCTCACCAGGATGGGTCTTCTCTGACTTTGGCGATCCCTGCACGTCCCTTGCAAAATTCCCATCAGCTGGCACACTTCAGGCTTGCTGTTAACACACACAGGCCATGACAGATTAAAGGGCACTCACGTTCCTCCTCTCCGCATGAAAAGGGTTTGCAAACTCTCCCAGTGCCTATTTTTTTTTTTTTTTTTTTTAATACTTTTGGCAAGGAAATGGAGCTGAGTCAAATAGTTCTGTGAGATCTGAGGAAGGACTCGGGGTTATTTTGCACCCTGCCTTGGGTAACGGAGCTCATAACTCTGATTTCCCAGTGCACGGGGCTGTGAGAGAGGCACAGAGAGCTGTTGGCAGGGAAGTGCAAAGAAATGCAGGAGACTTCAAGAGACACCTCGGAGCAGAGCTGTGAGCTTCTCGCTGCTTCTGAGCCGGGCTGGAAGTGAAATTCTGCTCTGAGTGTGAATGTCATCACCTCCACAGACCTTGGTATTGTAAAGTGACACTTCCTGCAGCTCTGGGGGAAGTTGTCTGCCTCCATTTGGGCTTTTAGATGTTTGCTTACTCTTTTTTCTTCGGCTTTGAAGTCGTGGTTTTGATAGCTGATACATTTTGGGGGTTTTCGGGTGAGCAGGACCGAGCAAGAAGAATAGACCTTGTGAAGCCTCTGTAAAGCACTGGATATAAAATAGGAGTTATGGGAGCCCTGATGGGTTTGGGGAGAGCATCTCTTGTGTCCACTCGTTGTGATTTTCCTTTTGGGCCGTGGTTCACGCAGGGATTTGTGGCTGAAGGTTCTCTGCTGTAAATCCTCCTCCACAGGCAAAGCCGAGGTGGGAATGTGCTCCCCAAAACCCTCTTTAGATTCCAGCTGGAGCAAACATCCGATTTCAAAGCTGAATGCCCTGTGTGTTATCTAAAGAAAACTTTTCAAGCTGATTGTTAAGCAAAATTAATCCCCCCACTACGTCTCTTTGTGAGTTGAAGCCAAAGGCTCTTGCAGCAAAATGGCTGAAGGTTTTAATCCCTTCTTAGAAAAGTTACTTTTTCAGGCCGAATAAACAAACAAAGAAAGAGGAAATGTAAGATGATTAAACAGGATTCCTCTCTGTTCCCCGATGCTCAGCATTTGCTGTTCCCGTTAGGTCATCAGCCACCATGAAACCAAGGTTTCAGTCTCAGACTGATTGCAGCAGCTGCCTGAAGCCCTGCTCATAACCTCAGAAACCAAACTAGAATAAAAAAATATCCAGATGAACTCGGTTTAATTTGCTCAATGTATTTGTAATGGAACACGGTACTGCAGATTGGCATTGGAGTTCAACGTTTCATCTGCGTTAGATAAGGGAGGAAAGTGCTACTTTATACAACAGAAACTGCTCTGGGTTTAATTCAATAAATTGTAATCATGTGCAGCGTACTCGTGTTCACAACAAACGTCCCAGATATCCTGGAGAGAAAAGCATGAAAGGCTCCGTGTTTTTAGCTTTGGAGTTGTTAATCTTTTCGAATTCATTTGTTTGCTTTCCCTTGGTGTAGCACTTAGTGTATGTAGAGCATGACAGTGGTTCAGTGAGCGTGACTGTTGGGTCAGAGCAAACAGTGTTTTTCTAGTTTTAAGAACATTCCCATCTGTCTATGGAACACAGGTTCTGTGTGGAGAAGGAGGAAAAAAAAAATCCCTCTTCTTCCAGCTTGTGCTGCAAGTCTCCTACATTAGTATGTGTGTCTGCAGTTGGGTCATTTTTTACTGCAGTTTCTGAGCACCTCCATGTTTATTTTAATAAAAACCAATCAAAGCACAGATTGGAGCAGGCAGTGGAGGGGACTGAGGTGGAGAGGGATGCTGGAGGAGATGTACATGATCCACTGAGGGTTTAAATCAGCCTGAGCTGCTGGTCAGACTGCTGGGCTGTTCTGTCTCTCATGGATGGGCAAAATCAGGGAGTGATGTGTTGTTACTCATCTTGGAAGGGGAGCAGAGCTGGAGGACACAGACAGGAACTTTTCTCTGTATTACTCCAGGAGAGTTAAAATGCACAGGCTCTGTGTGCTGGCTGTTGGACAGGAGCCACCAAAAAAGTCCTTAAAACGTGTCCCCTGTCTTACTGATGTTTTCCAGGATGCCCAATTACCCTTTGCCACTCATCCTTGCAAATCACAGAATCCTTAAGGTTGGAAAAGACCTGTAAGATCATCAAATCCAATCATAACCCAGCACCACCACCATGTAACCCACGTCCCCAGGTGCCACATCCACACATCTTTTAAACACTTCCAGAGATGGTGAATCCAATGCTTTACAGCCCTATTTGTGAAATTTTTTTTCCCTGATATCCAATCTAAACCTCTCGTGGTGCAACTTGAGGCCATTTCCTCTCACCCTGTCAGATCCTGCAGTGGGTGATGCTGAGGTCAGTCTGATGATGCTGAGGTCAATCTGATGATGCTGAAGTGTCTGGTGATGCTGAAGTCATTCTGCACGTGGGCTTTGGGAGCTGTGCACTGTTTGCAGAACAGGCTTGCTAAAGCTGGGACTTTCCCTGTGGGGTGCTGGGTGTCTGATCCCCACTGAGGCCAAACAGGAGCTGCTGTGGGTGCTGTCCGGGTGAGGAGGCAGCACGGATCAGAGTGCCTGGGGAGAGATCCCCGAGCTCTGCTACCGAGGCTCAGCCCCCAGCAGCTGCTGCTGAAAGAGCTGCTGCATTTTGAATACCCCAAATCTCTGGCAGAGAGGTGTAAGAGCTAAGCTGCCTTGGAAATCTCCTCCTAAGACTTCCTGCCCTGGCTCTGGTGCAGACTGAGGTCATTTGTGGGCTGCTGGACTCTCTGGCTCTTTCCATGCAGCGAAGATTTCTGTAATTAGGATGATTCCAAATATTTCTATTTGCCTCATGTGCTTTTCATTATTTGTTGTTTATTTTCCCGCATGAAATTGTTAAGCTGCTCATGGCAGGAAGCATTTGCATGAACAAATATTTTGCTAGTTGTGCTCAGATCAGGCAATCCCCCAGCAGGGATATTGCCTTTAGTTGCTCTCACTCTCTCTTTCAAAAAACTAATTCAGAGCCCCATTACCCAGCATGGGGCACCAGTCATTGGCATTCCAGTGAGGAATTTCCAATGATAAACCGAGGAGCAGTTGGCTCTCTATTGAAAGTCATTGAAACGTCCCACCTGTCACGGCAAATTTACACATTCATATGCTAAAAAGCCCCGAATCAGCTGGTGTTGTGCTTCCTTGCCGAGCCAGGCTGTTTGCCTGTCCCCCGGGAGCGGATATTTCCTGCGGGATTTCCACGGGGCCGGGCGCCGGTGGGTGCGAGCTGCCCCTCGCTGCTTCGGTCTGTCCGATGTGCTGGGAGGCAGGAGTTCCCCACCTGGACGTGGAGTCCTGGGGTAGAAGGGAAAATACTCGGGGTTCTGTGCAAACCCTAAATCCAGCGTGGATTTTGGGATCGACTGTGCCGGATGGTGAAGTCTCTGGGTTCAGGTTTTCCAGGATACCTAAGCACGGCTCCATTCGCAGTTACAAGGCTCAATTCCCTTAGGAACGTGTGTCTCATTTTCTAAAGGTGTTCCTGAACCTGCTGCCTTAGTCAGTGCACCCTTCACCTCGAGGGGCAGGTAGATTTTATGTTGTGGCCAAAATAATGCATTTTCCCCATCTGCAGGGCTAATTCCCCATGGAGAGGGATTTTTCAGTGTAGTCAGCGACTTCCCAGGCTGGAGCCGGGCTCTGGCTGAGCTGGTGCATGGGCAGAGCACATCCCTGTGTCAGAATTTAGTCGAGCTGGGTCTGAGCCTTGGAGAGGCTGCAGCACTTCTGCTGGGACCGAATTTCTTCATAACTCTGAGCACAGTCCAGGGGGCTGAAACAATCCCGCTGGACACCGGCTGGGGTTGTTGTCCTGCAATTCATCAGATTTATTCTGGAAAACCTCCGCCCGGAGAAGCAGAGAGCCCAATGCCCAGGACTTTGTGCCTGCACAAGCCTGTGTGTCCCGTGTCCCCAGCACTGTGATTTAGGTGTTTTTAACAAAGCAGCTTTTCCAGTATCCAGGATTTTGGCTGCGGCCACCTGACGAGGCCGGCTCCCGGCAGGAATGATGAGTAATTGAGCGGCGGATGTGTAATTTGTCATTATTAAGGCCGCATTTGTGCCGGCAGCTGCTGCTGGGGAGGCTGGGCCGGGGCTGGGGGCGATGGTGGATCCAACACTGCCACCTTCTGATAAGCCGGCGGAAGGTGGGGAAGGTGAGGATGGATCCAGCTCCTCCTGCCATGCCAGACCGTGTGGATCCATCCCACGCCGGGACACGCAAGGTCACCCTCCAACTCTGCGTCCTTCGGTCCTCCTGCAGCTCCCCAGCTCGGACATCACCTTTCTGGAGTGCCATGTCCTGCAGGATGTGCAGGCATTTGGTGCTAACTTGTGGGGAAAATTATTAGATTTAGGTTTTAATGTGATGGGAATAGGTACAACTTGTGATGTTTCTGCTGATGAACTGTAGCAGGGGATGTTGCTGACACTCAAAACTTAGTTCCACGTGCAAATCAGCTTGTTTTCTATGGGGGAGTCACTGAATAAAGTCAAACAACTGTAATGAAAATGTAAAGTAGTTTAAAGTGAGAAATTTTCATTGATTTACAAAACTGTTGAGCTAAATGGCTCTATTGTTCTAGGACAGACTGGGCACTGGCTGATACTTCTTAGGGCGAAATTTTACCATCAGATCAAAAGACCAGCTGAGAAATGTTTGTGCCCTAATAGATAATACAGCTTGGAAAGTGTTCTTGTTGCATCCTTGGTGATGTTCACTGATAAAGTGAAGAATTTTGCACTGTCAGCGCTGATGGGGCCTTGGAGGAGATGTTCCCTGTGGAACTGGGATGGGGTGGAGTCAGGAGCTTCTGATTTGAGCCTGGCCTGGGTAACATTGGCCTGAGAAGTGTTAACCTGCCCTGGCTTCCATTCCTGTGAGTATGGAAGCCACAGCTTCCACAAAGAGCTTCTCTGAAGAGCTGGTTGCACAAATGTGCTTTTGCACACGGATGCACTGACCTAAAGATCCCAGTGCAAACACCAGCACTTGAGAGTGTGGAGTAAATTTATGGCATCCCCCGAAGGATTTGGGTTCTATAAATTTAAAATACTGGCAGGCTGGGACAGATATAATTTGACTTCCATATGTTTCCTGCTATATACAGAAGACAATAAGCATATTTGCTTTTTGCTCACACAATGGAAGCTCAAGCCACTAAAAGACCTCTTTTCCATTTGAAGGCCAGCAGTTTGTTTGGTATCTTCTGTTAACATCAGGCTGCTGGGATGAGCAGGGCCAGGGCAGCATTAATTAGTCCTTAGGGCTACAAGCAAGATGAGCCCAGTGTGTGACACAGGGGAGGGGGGGAGTGGTTATCTCTGTCTTGCACTGATATCTTCCCTGCTCTGATTGCACCAGGAATTGGTCCAGTCTTTTCCACTGTTGTTGCTGAGTCCAATAGCTAAGGATTGTATTGAGGCACAGCTTGGCTGGGTGATCACAGCTACCTTGGCTGCCCTGCTGGCTCTCCCGTGTCCCTAAATTGTCTCTCATCTTTGTTTAATTGCAGGCTGCCTCGGGGTGGGCTGTGTCTTCATGTCTCTGCACAGCAGATCAAAGCACTTGACCAGAGCTCACAGGTCCTGCAGTAGCAGGATTAATGAGAATGTTCTGGAGGTCTGACGGCATTCAAAAGGATTTCTTTGGACACAAAACATCCCTAAAATTGTTTTCAGAACGGCAGGGTTTTGCCTCTCATGTTTGCTTTTATATCATTCGACTCTTTGGAAATATTTGCTGTGTTTGGGAGTGATTAAAAGACGGGATTTTGTGGAAATCTGGTGTTGCCTCTGGAGCACTGTGCTATTAGGGCCAGGCTTTGCCACAGAGGAGGGCAGTGCTGAGCCCAGCAGAGCCCTGACACATCACCCTGAGGTGCTCCACAGGTGAACTTGAAGCTGAAGAGCTGCTCTTGTCTTTGAGTTTTAAAAGACAACCCATGGTTCATCCTTGAGTTCTTCCTTGTGGTTCAGAAAGGGCTCAGCTCCATTTTCCCCCACCCTGGCAAGGCTGCAGTGCCTTCCCATAACTACAGCCTGCAAGGTTTGCATAATGTGAGGCAATATTAGCAAAGCCAACGTGATGTCAGCACTATAATCTTGTCAGGGTTTAATTTTTCACATTGTCTGCTATTCTGATGCTTGAAAATAGGCATTTAATGACTCTGTGGGTGTGTTGGGAGGACTGTGGGAGCACGAGGATGAAATGTTTATTCTAAGCTGACTATTTGGTGGTTTCTGTGACATGGATTGCCCAAGCACAAGGGAGTGCTCTGGTCTCTACCCAGTAGGCAGTGATCTCAGAAATCCTGTCTGTCTGCCCTGGGGTTGCTTTTGGCTGTCGAGGTTCAGCCATGTCACAGGGGGCTGGTTACTGGGAGAGCATCACTGGTGTGGCCTGAGTGTCTCTTTCTTCTGGCATCAGTGCTCTGAAAAGCTCCCAGGATGTTCCAGGTCTCTGAGCATATTTATGGGACTCAGATGCACACAATACTTATGAATAATTATTCCATATTTACACGGTACTTATATTTTTTTTCCTAAGCAAAACATTTGTTCTTTTCACAAGGAATTTTTAAGGACTCAGTGAAGGTGCAGACTGCTCTGATCTGTTTTGCTAAGCCAGAACTCCTCTGCTACCCAGTAAGTGCAGTTGGCAGTGAACACAGCACAATATTTGCAGCACAGGCAGTTCTGACCAAGCAGCCGCCCAGGGCTGCCCTCCAGCTCCTCCACGGATTTGAAATTCAAATCTCTTGGATGGCCCTTCCTGCTGCTATTCATCCCCAAACCTCAAAACCCCCAGTCCACATCTATCCGTCTTTGGAATGATGAAGGGTCTCTGGGTCTGGGAAGGGGACAGAAACACCCTGGAATAGCCCTGAGGGAGTTGCTACGTGCAGTGGGCAGAGCCAGGATTTGTGCTGCTCGCTCCCTGTCCTCAGCTCACCTCCCCCCGGGGGCTCTGGACCATCACTCACGGGCAGAGGCAGCACAGTTTTGAAATTATTGGGTTTTGCTGTGTTGCATTTCCTAGGCCTGGCTCATGTTGCTCATCAGATGAGCTGCTGTGGAGAGGCACAGTGCTCCCATAAAAAATTTAAGAAGTTCGTGTAGCTACAGCCCAATGCACTTGCTGGGCTAAGCCAGATGCAAAAATATATTTAAAGACGTGAGGCTTAAGCACTGAAATTGGGCCTAAATGTTGCTTTGGGAATTTGAAAATTTGACTTGAATTTCTAAGGCACTTGGGAATTATTGAAGACATTCCCTTGGAGCTGTATGAATCCTGTTTCTGGCTGGCTTTGTATTTAATTTTCTGATGGTGGTTGGAACATGTATTACCCTGACCTGGAGAAAGAGAATTACATTAAACAATGATGGGGGCACTGGGGCTATTTTTCTTGCTGTATGCCAGAAGGTGTTTGAATAAATTGACAGTGTATTTTCTTTTTGTTCTTCATCTTGATTTATTTCCATTCTTGAACCTTCCCCCTTTGGAGGGTCCAGTTATAGGTTTTCCTCCTGAGCTGTACACAGAGCCAGCCTTCTACGAGCAGTCTCTAAACGTATGTCAAGTGATTGAATCACTGCTTTTTTCCATTTGTGTGGAACAGATAAGACAAACAGAGGTTGCTCTGAAACACTGGATTTCGCAAAAAAGAGGGGAGCGAATTCAGAACGAAGACCACCCAAAATATTTTCAAGTCCCAGATTCCAGTGAAAACAAACACAACAAAAATAATGTGCTTCTGATTAGTTACATAAATTAGCCGGTATTGTTCTTCTTCCCAGGGCGAGTGATGTACTGGTTTATCCCACACAACGTTAAATGTGAGTTGGAAATGTGTAAAATTACATTTGACTGCGGAGCACACAACGTGTACACAGTTGGTAAGCAGAGCCAGCCCCATATGTCCTATACATTGTGGGGACACAGTGACAGAGTTATGACGGAGTGCCAGCTGTCAGGCCATGGCAGGAGTGATCTGCACACTGAGAGCTATCAAATGTATCAATCTGTGACAACTGAATAATGAACACATTGAAAACATCGTGGCATTGCTGGACCAGCTGTAGGGTGCCCAACTTCTCGGTTTTCCCGTTTGCAGTGTCACAAAAGGAAGTTGTGTTCCTGAGCTCAGAAAGAGCAGGGTGAGATGGGGCGAGTAAAGAAAACTGCTGGGGGGTCAGGGGCCGAAATCCAGAGTGGCACCCACAGGTCTCCGCCTGCAGAGCCTCCTGCCCGCCCAAACAGCCCCAGCTCCTCCTGCCCTGGGCTCCTGTGGAAGGGGTGATCGGTGCCAGTTCCCTCCCCACACTGGGTGTGTTGGGGAGGGGTGAGGGAGCAGCTCTGAGAATTGCCTGGCCAACATAAGCATTTTGCCGCTTGGCTTGTGACTCCAGACTGGCCTTAGGATGCAGGGAACTCTGTCTCCAGGAGCTAGGATGTAGCCTGGTTCATGAGCTCATTGTCCTTGCCTGTGCCAGGGGGTGTGGAACAGGGTGGTCTGTAAGGTCCTTTCCAACCCAAACCATTGTGTGATTTTATGAGAGACTTCAGCCAGTTCCCACCAGAGCGAAACTGGGGCTGTGGTGTGTGTGTGAGACCTCCACACCCCGCTTGAAACCACCCAAAAAGCCAGAGGGCTTCTAGAAAAGTGAGATTCATTGCTCGGCATGCGGCCACCATGTCACACCCTTTTGGTTTAACTTCGTATTTCTTTCATATTTTAACACAAAACCCTGTCACGATGCTGGAGGCAGTCCTTTTATTCTCTTTGTTTAGCACTGAGCGTGAGGAGTTTGTGGTCTGGTGTTACTGTGTGTGTGCATGGATATATTTAGACATACACATGTACATGGGTGTGTACATTTGTCAGTGGTAGCTGAACAAGCCCTGCTCGTACAACCCTACTGCCCAACACCTGCCCTTGTGCAGGATGTTTATTGACTGACGGCAGTTTTCAAAACATTTCTCTTTCCCACTTATTGAGTTGGTGCTGTATTTACTTATTTATTGTTTAATTTGTGCCTCTTCCAGTTCGCTCTGCCTGGTGTTTTCCTTATCGGTGTCACTTGTAGTCAATTAATTGTGCAAAGAGATCGAGGACCTAATTTATGGCACGATGACATACAGTAGATACACTGTTCCCATTAGAACCTGATGAAACCTCTCTATTAATTTTCTCAGTGTGCCAAGTCGAGTCACAGAGGGTAGACCTTTGATGAATAAAGCATATTTTCTTACTTAGCTCCACTCCTAACCAGCTCAACGTCTAGAAATAACATCGGTTGGCCAATGAAAACACTTCTTTGATACTGGCAGGAATTTAAGATAAAAAACAGCTGGGTAAGTTTTTTTAGACGAAAGGAAACAACTTTGAACTCTGCAGACAATGTAGTTTAAACCCAAACAGATGTGGTTTAATCTTGTTTTTGATCCTCTCGCAGATTTTCTTTTAAAATGCATGCATGTGCACAGCAATGATGACTTTCAGATGGCTGCCCATAATTTGTTGGAGTATCACCTTGGTGCATAAATCTTCTCTGCCAAATGCTGCACGTCTTTGAACATGGCCTGAAAGGTACCAGAGGGAATTTAGGTTGTTCTTTTGGTGCTATCCTGCAACTGTGCAATAGGAATGCAGGGTCTGTAAAACGAGAAACTCAGATGTGTTTCTGTGGTCCCCAATAAATCTTGTAACCACGAGGGCCTAGAGTAACTCTGAGGCAGAAAAGACAGTACGAGGCTTACTCCAAATTAGCAGCCCCCCTTTGATGTGAGCCCAGCCCTGTTAGTCACATCTGGCATTTTCATATGCTAATTCCCCTCTCCTTTCCCTGTGTATCAACACGAGTGGGAGCAAACATATAAACAGACTTCCCTTCAATAGATAATCAACTTTTCATGTCAGTGTGGCAGTGACACTGTCTTTCAGCACGTGTTCCAATCACCACTAAACTTCAAAGCTCCCTGCAATCAAGACCTGCTTCTTCCCTGCAGCCAAATGAGAGGATTGAATACAGGGGGGCTGGCTGCAGATGTGCCTCCGCACAGATGTGAGCGTTGCTTGCTCCCCATCTCCCATCCTGACTAAAATCGGGGAGGTGGGATGAAAACCAGCGAGAAGAACAACCTCTTTTCTTCCTGGCAGAGGTAAAGAGCACTCTGGAAAAAAATGGTGATACGCTGCTACCTTAAACTGAGGTTTGGGAGCTGCAGCAAGTACCAAGGAGAGCTGGGAAGAAGAGCAACCCACAGATATTTTTGAAAATAGGTGCATATTTTTAGTGAGTCTCATATTCGGTCTCCAGCTCTCAAAATTTTTAAGGCCTTTCACACACATTGAAACCAAGGGGAATTAGTCATTCAAATACCTTTCTAATGTCTGAGCCTTGCTAAAATTTTCCTGAAGTCTCTGTTTCTTGGATGAAGATGTTACATGAGACTCGTCAAGAGAAAATTTTGTTCCTCTCGTCTTCAGAGTAGAAGGAAAAATATTGAAGGTTTAATGGAAATGTGTCGTGAAAAAAGAAAACAAACCAGATTAAAATCCAAATTAATTATCTTCAACCAACCAAACAAACAAGTTTTCTGATTTCTGGTCGTTCTTTTCAGGTGGTTGGTTTGAGATTTCAAATCAGAATGCAGATGCTGTCCTGGGCTGGCCCCGTGGCTGGGATGTGTTGGTGCTGTCCTGTCAGCCCAGCTCTGAAACGAGCCAGGCTTTTCCTGCCTCACCTCCTCTGGCACAGTCACTCCGAGGCAGGGACCTGGAAGCAGCTATTTCCAAAGCTGGAGATAAAGCCATCACATGATTTCTTACAAGATTAAAAACAGAGCTCCTAGCAGAATAAACACAGCAGATATCCTGGCTTTTTACCATGACCCAAGCAGTTGTTGTTTTAGCAGATAGCAGGAAACTATTAGTAACCTGTTCTCAGAGCCTGGTGGAAAGAGGGACAAAGCTGCTGTAGATCTCACTCTTAAAAGCTCATCTGAACTCACAGGTATCGACCTTGCCAGAGGAGGCACCTGCTGCTGCTCCATTTCCTTCCAAATCTTCAGGCTGGCACTGTATTTCATCAATATTTTCTTTTTCTTCTTTGTTTTTTCCCTCCATCAGCAATAAGGAGGTTTTGTATACAAACAGATTTATTTTAAGTGACCTTTTAAAAACAAATCTGTTGAGGCATTTCACTGGTCCCTTTTTTTTGAATGAAGATCTTTGTGTTGTTTGCTGCATAAAGTAGGAATTACAACAGAAAACACTTGCAGCTGACAGCCAGGGCAACCAAAGGGCGCTGTTGCTTCCTGTGTGCAGCCTTGGGAATACCTGGATTCTGGGATCCTGTGAATGAGGGACTCCAGATTCACATGAAGTACAGCTGTACTTCAGGAGACACGGCTCTGTGTTGCGTGTGGGAGGTGCCAAAACACCCTCGAGTCAGGTCTCCAAAAGAAGAACGTGGTTCTGTTCCCGGTGTGTGTGAAGTGTTGTGTTTAACAATCCTGGATCTCCTTAGATCCAACCCTTTCCTTTACCTGATGTACCTGTGGGTATGAGAGAAGATCATTGAACCACAGAATCACAGAATGGTTTGATTGGAAGGGACCTTAAAGATCACCCAGTTCCAAACCCCTGCCATGGGCAGGGACACCTTCCACTATCCCAGGTTACTCAGAGCTCCATCCAGCCTGGTCTTGGACACTTCCAGGTGTGGGGCAGCCACAGCTTCTCTGGGAAACCTGTGCCAGGGCCCCACCACCCTCACAGGGAAGGATTTTTTCCTAAATCCAATCTAAACTTAGTCTCTGTCAGTCTGAAGCCATTCCCCCTTGTCCTGTCACTCCAGGCTCTTGTAAATTGTCTCTCTCCTTCTTTCTTGTAGCTCCCTGCAGGCACTGGAAGGCCACAATAAGTTTACTCTGAGGCTTCTTTTCTCCAGGTGAACAATCCCAGCTCTCCCAGCAGAGCTGCTCCATCCCTCTGCTCATCCTGGTGCCTGCTCTGGCCTGGCTCCAGCAGCTCCACATCCTTCCTGCGCTGAGATTCGTTCTTGATTCTGATTTCTTGCTGCTTGTCCTGCCCAGCACCTGCAGCTTGTGTTACCTCTTTTTCCTTAGCACCTTCCAGAAGTGCTAAAGCCCCTGGATCATCACACATCCCAAAAGTCAGCACCTCACCCCCGAGCAGCCCCAGGGCCCTTGCGGAGATGCTCTGCTGGCGTTTGAGCTCCACCGCTCCACAACCAGCACGAGACTGAGACGGGATTTTGGCATCTCCCAGAACTGCTGACAGACAGACAGGTGGGGGAGGAGGCAGCAGTGAATGGCAAGAGCAGCCATTTGCATGGATGACTACGGAAAACCTGTAATCAATTAATGATTTGCATGTTCAGAGTGAAGACGAGTTGAGCAGTAAATTATTAGCTGCAGTCTAACAGCTCCAGCTAGATGATAGCAGATAATTTGCTATGCTTACATTAGCAAATAACTGAGGCAGTCAGGATACAGCAAAATCCAGAACTGTTGAGTGGAATCAAAAATGTAACTATACAGCTTGAATGAAACTTCTGTTGGCATGTCTCTTGAAGAAAAAGATTTGTTTCCATTAAAGAAAGTTTTAACCAATTATTTATCTTTTACAAAATGTTTTTTTCTTTTTAGAAAAAAGAAAAGAAGACAGAAGCCTTCAGCCTTCCTTCCACATCTCCAGTCCCCCAAGAGTCAAAATTAAAAACAAAAAAAAATTGAATTTTGATAACCCCCTTGAAATTTTATGAGTAAGTTCTTTAAACCTGCTGTTATGTGCTTCATCCACACGGACACACACAGTGAAGTGCCACTGCACTCCCAGCTGCATCTGTGGAACATCCTGCCGTGGCCACCTGAAAGTCTGGAATGAATCTGGTGTGGATACCACTGAGACTATGCCCAGACCTCTCATTTTCTTAGAAGTGGCCAAGTTCTTAATGATCTGCATCAAATGCTGTCTAGTAACACAAATACAGCCTATGTTTGGGTTTTTTTTTAATTTAAAGCTGTGTATAAATTGCAGATCTCATTTCCTGGCAAGTATGAAAAGTCAAAAATATTTTCGTTGAGTAAGGAACAGGTTTTCAAGTCATGGATTTTCTCCTTTCATTTTACATTTTCAGGACCATTTCCCTTATTCTGCTGCTTTGGGGGTGATTCAGGTTTTTTTTGAGGCATACTGTAAAAGCATAAAAATTGGGATTTAAGGAATAAAGTGAAGCATTTAACGATTAACCAGCTGCTGACTCTGTGTAGTGGCTTTAAGTACATGAAGGGAGCCACTTGGTTGGTATTATGATTGAAAGATTTGCTCATGGCTTGTAATTCATGTATAACATCCACTTAAAATCGGTGCTTTAAGGCTTGACCCCTCAACTGCAGGCAGCTCTTACCTTGTGCTCTGTGTTCTAAAACTTTTTAATGGCTACACAAAAATTATGCCAGTGATACCCACAGATTCTGGGATATTTGAGCAGCTAAATGGTGAAATTCCTGGGACTGGGATGCAATTTGCTTTTCTGACAACATGGATTTATCCTGCATTTTTTTCTTTTAATTCAGCTCTTCCCTGCCAGCTAATCAGAGCCAGCAGAACCTGATTTCTTGGATATAAAGGCCATCAGGAATTGCATTTCATGGGTAAAAGTTTCTCTAGAAGACTTTTCTGTTCCTGTCATGCCCTCAGGATTTTTTTCTGCCGCAGCATTTTGTCCATACATCCTGTTGTAGGCACCTTAGGATAATTCTTGGCTTCAGGGAGAGCTGAGCAGATCTTGCTGGTTAAAAAGTGTGTGTGTGTGTATATGTATATCTGCATCCTCATTTTCAGGTGGGTGATTACGTTACAGAGCTCATCCTTTTCTGCTTTCAATCTTTTTGAAAGACAGGAACCTTAGCCCACCTCATTATCCATCACTGACAGACTTCCAGCCTGAACCAGTCTGTGATTTTCCATCGTATCCTGTGATGCTTTCGGGGCAATGTTGGCATGGCTGAACTTGCTGCAGTGTGGGGAGTGCAAGCCTTATCATCCTGCTGATTTTTCCAGGAAGTTCATTACCCTTTGTGGATGGAGAGGGGAGAGGAGCTGTGTAATTTCATGGAATGACCCTTGATTTGATTTGCTGATGGAGCCAGCTCGCTGCGTGCCATCGCCTCGCTGCTGTCGTGGCTCACACTGCTTGGATCCCATTCCTGGCCCGGGCAGCATCCCTGCTGTTCCTGATGGCACGGAGCAGCTGGGATCCGAGCGGGCACCGCCGGCTGCCAGCCCCCCTGCTCTGCCCCGGGGTGCACCCTGCAGGGACCTGGCTGGGCTGGGGTCCCTGTCTCTGGGAATCTGGGCTGCTCCAGGGTTTCTGGGGAGGCTGCAGTTGTGTCTGGGGTGTTTGTGTGTGTGTGTGGTGTTCACAAACGGGGGAACACGAGCGGCGTTCCGGGAACTGCCTGTCCTGTGTTTGGCAGTCAGGTTCCAGCTGCAGGGGTTTTTCAACCCAGAGGATTTTTGGGATAACGGTGTTGGGTTGGAAATCAGTCTGGGATAACTGTTCGGTAGTGGCAGGGCTTCTGTGTGTGCCTCTGCAGTGCAGTTTATGCTGTTTTAAATGTTCGTCTCTCCTGCATTCCCTACTGATTGAGAAGTATTGTTTTTGACAGGAAATTGTAGAAGGTTCTGAATGCACAATTTGGTTTTAGCTCAGAACGGATTCAGACAAGTTTGGAACTGGGATAGAATTTTAATAAGCTCCTAAGTGACCTGGGAGACAAAAGGGTGTTGGGATAGTCCCTGTGGCTGTTTGGGGCCATGCACTCACACTGCATCAGTGTGAAACCACCACCCTCCTTTGTGTGTGTATGGGAGACACATTTCCCTGCTCTCTAATATTTAATATTTATATCAGCCTGCTGGATTGACAAGCAAACCCACATTTATTCTCTGGAAATGTTTATTCCAGCTGGTAAAGCAACTACGGTGCATTGTTTTGCTTTTACTGATTGCATTTGGCACAATCTCATGTTGAGCTAAGAAATGCCAAGTAATTACTTGCTGCCGTGGTGATAATATTTGTGAAAATTCTAATCATATTATGGAATAATCAAGTATGCTTCACAATGCTTCTTTTTTCTCTCTATGGAAACTTTGGGATTATTTTTCTGCATTCAAATCCTTTTTTTCTCTAAATCTGCAGTTGAAACTGTTTGTCCGTATAGATCCCTTTATCCAAAGTACTGCAGGGGGTCCTGGTTGGTGTTTCACACAGCAGATGTTCCAGCAGCCCTCTGGAGATGCAGGAACAAAGCCACCTGACACCTGTGCATCGATGCAGTTGTGTCTGGAGCAACACAGGTCCGTTTGGCTGTCAGAAACTTGGGATGTATGGCGTATTTGGGATGTGAAAGTGCCGAGTGATAAAGCTCTGGATGCTCTCGGGCCACTAAGAGCAATTGCACAACATCATTTACACTCCAGTTTGGGAGCCAACAGAGAGGGCTGCACTGTGAGGGCTGGAACAGCTCAGGACCCCAAGTTAACTCAAAACCAGTTGAGGGTAGAGTTAAATATCCTATTTTTTCTTCAGCTGTGAGATTTGGGGTGCAAATGGCCTCAGTCCCTGCTCTCCCAGCCCTGTGCCACAAGCACTGGGAACAGCTCTGCCAGCTCCGGGGGAGTTAATTCCATCAGCTCCAGTCAGCATATTGCCTAGGAGTGGAAAAAGGTTAAATCAGAGGGTGTCATCAAAGCTGATTCTGGAGGAAGCAGAGGAGCCCGAATGCAGCAGGGGGAGGGTCGCTGAGGGCTGTGAAGCAGAGCCAAGGCTCCTCTCCAGAGCCCTGCCTCGCGCCAGCTGCCGGGCTGGAAAGTGTCACCTCGCATGAAGGAGCACCCAGTGATGGCCATCAGGCTGCAGCACAGCTCACGGGGCACTGCTGCCCCCCAAAAAGCTCTCACTGCTCCTGTGATTATGGGAGTAATTAGAAACTCTGTGCTCGCTGGAAGGAAGCTGCTTTGGTCTCTGCTCTGGTACGGATTAAACGGGAAACCCAAACGTCATCGTGTTCTGGCTAATTGCTGTTCAGCAAAATGTCAAAATGTGAAGTGAGGCCACCTCAGAAAACTGAAGTACAGTGAGTACGTGGCTGGTATATAAAAAAACCCAAACTAAAATCGGATGGAGGGATCTAAGGAAAAAGAAATTACCAAACGTGGTTGCTTGGGGTCCATAAAATGAAATTCAAGTTCAGTGGATTAAAAAACATGTGGACTGTATTTGAAAACATTTTATACAAATGCCTGAGAGCCAGAATGGGAAAGATGTGGCTGCAGATAAGGTCTCATGTTCAGGAGAGAGCAGAGATCATGGATCAGGCAGGATCCTTTTTCATGGATCATGAAAAAGGAAAACTACAGGCAGGATCGGTGTCCGATAGATTTCAGCAGGTTTCAGAGAACTCACAGTATTTGTCCCAAACTCAGTGAAGGAAGGGTCCTGTCAGCCTTGGTGAACTTTAATCTAGGATTGCACTGAACAAGATTTATGGGAGAGATGGTTCTAATTCCCAGATTCTGCTAATTCAGAGAGATTTGGGCAGAGCAGGGTGCTAATAATGCCCAGGTTGCAGGTTTGATCCCTATATGGGCCATTCACTTAAGAGTTGAACTCGATGTTCCTTGTGGATGCTTCCAACTCAAAATATTCTGTGATCAAATTTCTGTGATCAAATATTGGAAATTGCAGAGCTGGCTGTCTGCAAAAGGCACCTCAGCATCATTTTCTGGTTGCATCAGTGAGAGAGGTAAAGCTCCTGGGTTCTGATCGCCGGCTTGAGGGGAGACACAGCACTCGCTCCATCCTCCTGCTCTGTGTGGATGGGGTGAGCTGCAGCAGTGGGACAGAGCCTGAAACCAAGCTCAGGTTTTGGTCAGTCTCTCTGCACACCAAGTTTTCCAAAGCCACTCAGGAGCCTAAAAACGAAGGCACAGACTTAGTGTTTGAAAACTACACACCCTGCTTTGGCACCACAACTTTATCGTGGGCAGTTTTCTTGTAACTCATTAATGACTGAGGAAACAGCTCTGTGTGTAACAGTAAATGTGAAATTGTTGGAGGGAGTGATGCTGTTGGAGACAGGGAAGGGTATTCCTTCCAAGTGTTTTGTCCTTGAAGAAAAATATGTCTTTTTAAGGACTTCATCGAGCAGTACTTTTCAGATGTACCCTGCTCGTGCTGATATTGTCTGAAAATCAGACAATTTTAATAATTAACACTGTAGCCACTCTCACTGTGCTTGTGCTTCTCACAAATGAACTGTTGCCTATAAGTGACTGAAAAGCAGATCAGGAGATTGTAGAATCATAGACTGATTTGGGTTGGAAAGGACCTTAGAGCACACTCAGTTCCAACCCCCTGCCGTGGGCAGGGACACCTTCCACTATCCCAGGTTGCTCCAAGTCCCATCCAACCTGGCCTTGGACACTTCCAGGGATGGGGCAGCCACAGCTTCTCTGGGAAACCTGTGCCAGGGCCTCCCCACCCTCACAGGCAAGAACTTTTCCTAATTTAACCTAAACCTGCTCTCTGTCAGTTTAGAGCCACTACCCCTTGTCTTGTCACTCCAGGCCCTTGTCAGAAGTCTCTTGTAAAAATAAATGGCAGGGAGGGACTCGGTGCCATTTTAGTTTTATTTTTTTTAAAGCCAATACCTTTTCCATCTGATGTGAATTACATCATGAGCTTTATCCGTTTTCATTCTGGGTGTGAGCAAGAGCTGTGGCTTTGTTTTAAGGGAAAAAAGTCCCTCAAAGGGCTTCAAGCAGTAACTCTTGTGTAAAGCCAGCTTTGATTCTGGCTGCACAGAATACATTCTCGTGCATCTGGGAGTGAGAGAGAAGCTCAATGATCAGTGTTTAAATGCCCACCTCCACCAGCAGTGTGAAATTGCTCTTTCAGCACAGAGTAACTGAATAATTCCAGGATTTGATAGCTGAAGGTCTCTTGGCTCTAGGAGTAACACTAATGGGAGCTCTTTCCTTCAGAGGTTTTTAAAGGGGGAAATTCCTCAGTTTGGAGTTGAGAATCTCTTATTGGTACAGGCCTGAAGTCTGCTGGTTTTGGTCTCGAGCCAATGCATTTTTTGTGGGGGGGAAATACCTTTTCTGTGCAATATAAACTACCATTTTTCTCTGGGGAAAGCATGAATAATTTCCTTTCTGTGCTGAACTGAACCAGAGTATTTGAGCACTAAATAAAATCAGAAAACATTTAAAATCTAATTTCTGTAAAAATATAATGATCAGCTTTACAGTAGTACTTCATCTTATGCAGGTGGGGGGTGATGGAAGTGGTAAGGACTGGTCCAGAAGAAGGGTGGATTTATTTAAGATAGTTTTAGACTTTTACATGCTTTTTTATGTCTGCTTTGAACAGAGCATGACAACTCCTACTCTGGCTGGAGTGTTGCTGATCTTCAGAGCTTTTCAGCTTTGTTGTCGCTGTTATTCTGTTATTTCCTCCCCGTGGCTCTGTGACAGCAAACTTTTGTCACACAGCTCCTGAGTGTGGGAGCCTTCCTCCTGTCAGAGCAGCGGGGAGGGATGTGCTCAGCGGGGCTCGCTCTTTGACTGAGCTCCCTCCAAAGAATGATGTGAAACGTGGAAAAAACTTCTAAAAGCTTGGTAAAGGTGGAGAGGAGCTTCCCCCTTCCTCCATGAGCATTTGAGCTAGACTGGCTCCCTGGTAGCTCTTGTGCAAGCCATGATTTTTCCTCCAGAGCTGTCCCACTCTTTCCTAGCTTTGCCCTTTTTCTTGCACTTCAAGGTGATGACCCTCCCCACTTTCTGTGCTGCGTTTTTCCTTGCTTTTCTCCCTTTCAGCCTGAGGATCCTGCCAGTGTGGAGGAGTGAACTGCAGCTCTGTGCAGCTGCCAGGAGGTTTGGGTTCTTGTGTCCTGGTTGAAGTGGAGACATTGGCCTGTAACTATTCCACTCTGAGCTGTGATTATGCCTTAGCCCAGAGGCTACAGACATCTTCCTGCAATATATTTTGGCAGGACTGAGTTGATTAATGAAGCTTGAAGCCTGAGAAGGCAAACCCTGGGAAACTCCTATGCTGCACTTAAAATATTTATCTCATGTAAATGAATATTTCTGAAACATGTTGTCTGCTTTAAACTTACCCCCGGGGGAGAAAATGTGCTGATGTGTATGAGTAGCCTGATTTCCTTCCCAAGCTCAGCAAGAGCCTGTGCCAGTAAAGGGCAGCAAGGAGCTTCGAGCAGAGAAAATAGAAGTTTAATGTTTCTAGCTGTTGACTGAAAGAATTGGGCCATTATGGAGATGACAGAGGGCTGGAATGGCAGCATCTCCAAAACCCTTCAGCGTTGCCTGATGCTGTCCCTTAAAAAGTGCTGTATTGATGTAATGAGTACTTGAGGTAATCACTTTTTAATGTATTTAAGGGAAACAAGACCACCCTGATTAGCTGTAGTTTTATTTTCAAAAGAGTTGTGATTGCTGAAATGTTGTCACGTCATGAAACATGCTTTTCTGTGGCTGAGGCCTTTTGCAGGCCTTTGAGCCTTGCTGCAAAGCCATTCATTTTAGTGGTTAGGCCCCAAAGCTTCTCTCCCATTTTATGGCAGTTTGGCAGCTGAACTAAATATATTGATACATTTTTTCCTACTGGAATCAATATCCTGGTAGCTTGAATGTAAAGGCAGTGGGATTTTGTATAGGATAGTAGCAGTAGGCTGCTGGTGAACTTCATTCCCACTGGAAATCCTCCATGGCTGAGCTGCAGCTTTTCGAGGCTGTTAGAGAGAAGTTCTCCTTTCTGTTTTGTTCTGGTTTTATGTGTGTTCACACACAGGCTAAAGGCACAAACTGGGGGTCAGCTGAGTGTGTGGCAATGTGTATAAAGTCAAAAGTAAGTTTGGAAGGGTCTGTAATGCTGCCAGCACAGGGTTGTTGAACAGCCCCTTGCATGAGTTTTTTTAAGTCACTGGTACCCACAGAAGGACAAGGTATAAGTTATGATTTTTTGAATGTGGATAAATAATTTTAAAAGGTGTTTCAAGCTGAACAAACACAATTTAAGTCCCCTGAAATACTAATTTTCAGTATGTTCCACATGCAGGGGTGGCACAAGTGACTACACCTGCACTGTGGGCAACCTGGCCGAGGGGGTAAAATACCCCGTTAGGGGTTAAAAGATTATTCACTGCAAAAACTTGTCAGTGGAAGGCTATCAAGCTGAAATTGCTGCTGGACTTTAATTCCCAGGATGGGCACTGCTTTGTTATTTGGAGGTGTTTGCTGCTATGGTGATCAATATGAGTTGTACTTTCCATGAGTCTTCATATTCTGCAGTTTGAGCACAGGGCTGGTTGTGTATTTCATTGTCAGTCTCCTGTAACTCATTTTATGTTCTCCAGCATTAATCTTTCCTTGTCAATGTTTTCCAAATCTAATCCAGCACAGCCTCAGGAAAATAAAGCAATTGTTTAAATTGATGGCTTTGAACAAAATAAATCATAAAACAGTATATGATCTTTGAAACCTCTCTTCATCTAGAAAGTGGGTTTTTTGGTTTTTTTTTTTTTGGTTTTTTTTTTTTTCTCCTCTCCTGGAATGTGATTACGGAGCATGGATTAGAGATGCGCAGGAAGGCCGTGCCACCTGCAGGTGCTGGGGAGAGGGTGCAGCTCTCAGCAGTGCCCAGGGCTGGCCGGGCTGCCCTCTGTAGGTCAGCAAAATAAACACGCCGCGTTTTCTTTACTCCTCCGGCAAGCAGAAAACATGGAATATAATGCAAATTGTTGTTCCAGAGTCCCCATATTGACTAAATGTGAGTGAAAACCGCTTGGATGAGGCAGGATCAATAGGGGATCGTTTTCCTTTCTGTTGCATTCGCAGAAAGCAGCTCTGAGGGCCCCATGGACCAGAACCCCGATGCTTTGGTGTGTTGGCTGCTTTATGAACTGATATTCCCCTATTAATGAGAGCCTGATGCCTGACCGTGTGTCCGGGAGGTGCAAGGATGGGGCAGTGTTCCTGCTGAGGATGGGCTGGTGCATTCCCAGGTTTCTGGCTGCTCACTGTCAAATTTTGGCTGTTTGGGACCTCGCTCGGTGTGAACGCCCGGCGTGTCGGGCTGCAACACCAGCACGGGGACGCTGCTGGAAGCCAAGCTCCTGAAGCTGCCCCCAAAGAACCCCTGGAAATGGTGAGAGAGAGCACGGGTGGGAAGCGATTCAAGGAGAACAAACCGAAGTGATGGGAGACAGCGTGAGTCGCTAATTAGCTGCCACTCTGGTTTCCGCGGGGATTTTCCATCCCTGAGCTGTGCGGTCACATCCAGCAGCGATCCAGGCGCGCAGGGTCTGGCTCGTGGGCTCGTTGAGCGCTGGGATTGACGTCGTGTGGCTGCTGCTCCGGGTTTCCCCTTTGGGATGGTGCTGGAGCTCAGGCAGAGTTGCTGGGGCCGGGTAGTTCATCACGAACTTTAATTGCATAAAGATGACCCGCGGTGGCCCCCCAGACTCAATTTCTGCTGGTAGTTGGCAGGTGGAAGAAGACTCAGAACAATGATCTGATATTAATTACGCCAAAGGTTTTTTGGATTTTCCTCATCTTTAAAGTCTCGTTTCTTGACGTGACCAGAGAGCTTTGTGCAGGGAGAGGGAGATGGTAACTCTTTTAGCAGGTCCATTTTCCTTGGCCTGGGAGAAATTCCCTCAGCAGCTTCAGCTCTGGAATTCTCACCACCTTCAAATGTCCCACGGGTGCCTTGGGTCAGCAGCACCTGGGCCTGGGGCTTGGTGCTGGACTTGGTGGAGGAGGAAGCACAGGGCTCAGAGCCGAGCATGGAGTGCCCTGCTGGGCATCCAGAGCAGCCCTGCCTACTTAGGCCTGGCAGAAAACGTAAATATTCATTTAAATGTTTATGTGTAGTAGGCTGAAAACTGAACAGATGATAAAAATTCAGCCCCTGAAACAAAGTGGTTGTGCCATACCCACCTCAATGGATGAGGAGCTTGCCACAACTAAGACTTTTATTGGGTAATTTATCCTGGTGGGGGAAGAAGGGAGATGTGGTTTTACTGGACACCTCTAGTACACCAAAACCTGACTTTTAATTTGGCAGAAAAGGTATCTATGAAGTTGTAGCTACTCTTGCAGGTGAGACTGGACAGTAGTGCCAGCCTTATTTTGGCATGGTGCTTTCATAAAGTGTTGGGATGTTTAGGAGGAGAAATTCTAACATAGCTGTGCCCCCATAATACACCTCCTCTCAGCCACACTCTCTGTGCTGAAAGGAAGAGTTCCATTCATTCCAAACAGTCCCTGGATCACGTAGCTCTCTGTTGGAGTATGTTATTCCCAGATTATCTTCAGGGCTTGTGTGGACTGCTCCTCTACTCCGGACACTGGTAGTGGTTTGGGGTTTTTTTGTTTGTTTTCCTTTTCCTCTCAGTTGTCTCATGGCAGCTATTATGGGATGGCAAGGGAAAATAAGAATTAATAATCCCTGCTCTAAGGAACTCACCTGCAATCTGTGAGGCAGAGGAATGCTTTCTGTCCTATTCCAGGGGGTGTAAATCCCACTGGAGGGTATCAGTTGTTTGTAAAGGTGGAGTAAGCTTGCAACCAAAAATGGACCTAAGTAGAATTCACACTGTGGCTGGAAGTCACAAGATTGAGTTTTCCCCACCTCTACTCGTCCTTTGGGTTTGTGATTGAATATAAACCTTGGTTTTTTTAGGAATCCAGGCAGGGAAGGTGGGAGCAGTCAAATTTAAATGCATACCTCCCTTGCTCCTGTTTGAGCGAGCATCCCAGGGTCTGTGGGACTGTGGACAGAAACTGTCTGCTGGGGTAGCATGAAAAATGGCCCTCACCCCCTTTTACAGCAGGGTAATAATATGCAATATTTATTGTATTTGTTGAATGTTCAAAACTTGTGTTTTGGTTGACATTTATTCCCGGCCAGGCCCCTGGAGGGCACCAACAGCCAACGTTAGGATTTTTGACTCCCTTTTAGCTCTTACCCACTGACATGCAGCACTGTGAGGACGGCAAATACATCCCCACGTATAGATTAAAGTGAACTGGCTTTGCCTTGCATAATTTGAAAATTCAAAAGACCAATTTCTTGGTGTAATTGAAAACCGCTACATTTCGGGCTTATTCATTGAATCAGTATTTCCAGTTAGAATTCAAATTAATCTTTCTACCTTTAAACAAGATAACGAGGCTGTAGTTATATTTACCCAGCCTTTCAACAATCGGGCTCGGTGTAGCTGCCTGTGATGAACTGCACACGCACAATTGCAGGAGGTGAGCGCGGGCACGGCTCGAGTCAGGAGGGAAATTCATCTCTCAGGGCTGAAAATCTGAACTGACAGCTCCACACTCAGCCTGAGTCCCTCTGGAAGGCAGAAGCAAAGAGGAAGGGAGGAAGGTGACCAGCCCAACATAAGAGCCGTGTCAGCTTCTCTGCGATTCCCCATGGATTGGGGTTTTTTTTAATATTTAGCCCCGAGGCCTCTTGCTTTAAAGTTGCATTAGTGCAACTTTGCTGAATGACTTCCAACAGCTGTCGGAGAGATGTGACATCCGAGAGTGCTTGTGGAGCACATCTGTGCATCTGGGGGTTGCTCAGCTGGAAACACAACTTTGGGGTTGGTGCAGGGAAGTTTTTGTGTGGGGCACTCCCTGCTCTGCATCGCAGGCGTCTGATGTGGGGGGGGGTGAAAACCCCTAATTCTGTGAAACAACAACAGATGGGTTTTAAGAGCTCAGGTCTATAAAGAGAAGCCTAAGGGGTAATTTGACCGGTCTCATCCTGAGTCTGGGCACCTGAGACTTTGTGGAATCATTTGAAGTGGCTGGGAGCACAGCCTTGGTATTTCCAGCAGCGACATCACTCTGCTGGTAAACCAGCGTGGTGATGTCAGGTGGCACTGGGCAGCTCTTCTGGCATCTTTGCTGCAGCCCATGAGCCCATCGAGGGAAATCCGTGTTTTGGATGTGAGAAGACTGGGATTGAGTTTGCTCGGGCAACCCCACAAACGGTCCCCGTGCCACTTTTAACTCGAAAGGACAAAGCGGACGGTCACCTATCCACAATCTTTGCCCTGAATTACTCTGCTGTGCCCAGCAGAAACTGGAAAGGGAAGAGGTTGTGTCCTAATCCATTATTTTTGAAAGGCTGGCTGCTGAGCTTGCTGTGTGAAATCCTCCTCTTGAGTTACTAGGGGGTTTTATTCTGGATGGCATCTTGCATATGTTTTTCAGACACAGACTGGAATAATTCCAGGGAAGCTGCTCTGTTCTGTTGCCTAATTAATAATACATCTCTTGAAAGAATAAATAAAAAAAAAAATCAATGCATATTTAAGTGATAAGCTACAGTAACTTCAAAAGCACCGTTTTGGGCCATGAGCTGCATAATACAGTGCTGGGCTGCTCTGCAAACCCTGGCTAGAACACAGCTTGGGATGTGTGAGTTTGCATTATGCTTCTAAAGTAGTTGGGTGGTTTAACGTGTTGAATTTCATGACTTCCCCTTTCCTTTCTTGAAGAGAAAGGATAAAAATACAGTTTAGTGAGCTAAGCGAACCAGTGGAGGTAAAATCGTTGCTTTTCCAAAAGGGATTTGTAGCTAAGACGAAATCTGCAGCCCAAGGTGAAGTCGTAAAGCCACTGCCCAGCATCACCTTCTCCTCCACCTGCTGTCAGTCAACAAGCTGCTCTGGAAAGCAGCTTATGGGAGGTTTCCTTCTGGTCAGGAATAGAGGGTGAAATACGGTGTAAAACTAGGATTTGGGAGAGGATTTTTCCCTACTGCTGTCGCTGTCCAGCCCTGGTCAATGCTTCTCGTTGTGCGATTTCTCATAACGAGGTGAGAACTGAGCTTTTTGCACGAACTTTTGCCACTGTCACTTCTGCTGATTCCTGTAAAGGCTGCTGGTGCTGGGCTTTGTTGCTGGGGGAGAGGAAAAATTCGTTATTGCCAAGACCAAATAACTAAAAAAACAGGTTGTTTTTTGATTCTTTCAAGGCAGTTATTCCTCACCAACCCAGACTGTTGACATGCAGAGAGTAAATGGGGAGGATGTGGAGTCCTAATGTGAACATCCCCAAAACAAAGTTTCCTTGTTTGTTGTGGGTGTTTTGTGTGTAAAAATCTTAGGTTTGTTTTCCTCTGGACATGTGCTTTCAAATTCAAAAGTTTCCTTGGTTTCTAGAACATTCTTTGGCAGAGGTGATGAGCAAACAAGCAGAACCTTTCCATCTCTGCTGTGCTGCAAGTGCCTTCCTGTTGTTCCTGCTCCCTGGCTGCTCTTTGTGCATCCCCCAACCTCCTTTTCCAGAGGTTTATTCCAAAATTCCCAGGGCACAGGGCATCTCCCACTCTCTCTGTCTCTCACACTCTTCAAGGAGTAACAACCAAGACAAAAAAAGTGAAATAATTGCCTTCTGTGACGCTTCAGGTGCTGCCTGCAAACGGGTGAGCCACCCCAGGTACCGCTCGTGGCAAGGTGGCATTAGGAATTCCAGGCTGGAGCTACAACGGGATCAAACCACTCATCCTACAACACAAACAAGGATTGCTTGGCTGAAAGCTGAGGCTCTGATTTAACTTGCATGGGCTCCAGATGAAAGGGCTGTGTGATCAGAAGGGATGGTGCTGTAAATAGGTTCGGGGAGGGAGCTCTGTCCGTGGGCTCGGGGGCAGGACCTCCTCCTGACCCGAGCAGGGAGCGATGCTGAAAGTTTTGCATCTCCTGCTCGTCAATCACGAGCTCTGGGAGCCTGCAGGCAGCTCAGCCCTGCTGTGTTTGTGCTGGGGGGCAGAGGCAGTGCAGGGGGCGTCTCGCAGGGTGCAGGATCTGTCCCGCTGTACGTGCTCTGGAGCAGGGGCATTGCTTCAATTTACGGTGATCTAAGTCAATTTTAGCCCCAATTAGCAAACAAAACTCAATCATCTCGGTGATGTCCAGAATGGAATATATCAAGAGTTACAGTGGCCGTTGATTTAGGAAGCTTAAACCCCCATTTCTTCCCAGTGTCTGAAAGATTTACGGAGAGAGTTCAGGTTAGAGATGCTGGGGTGGTCAGGACAAGAATAATCAGAGAATAGATTCTTTAAAGTCATTGCCAGCATTTTTAAAAATATTTTTCTTTGACAAATGACTCCTACAAGTGGAGATAATCTTTATTTAGAAGATATTATGTTGTCTTATAGCTCCGAAATTGATCTCAGAAAGGCCAAAGATTCCATTTTTCAGTCATCTGGTTCCTGGGAACCATCTGGCTGCATTAAAGGTGAGAATTAACTTACTTAGCTGGGAAGTTAATTGGTCCTAATGGGTCCCTTCCAACTTGAGATATTCTATATTAAGCAAGAATGATTTGGGAGCCTTGCCAGTGAATGACTTGGAGGAGATCTTGCATTTTAATTCTCAAAAATGGTGTTTAAACTCTTTATTTGTTTCCCCGATATCTCCCAGGTTGGATATCGAGCTATGTTAGTTAAACCTTTATCACTTCTGCAAAAATTAAGTCTTTCAATGGGACAACTTTGAAGATTTAAAGGTCTCTGCCTTTCAAGGGTGCTTTTAACAGATGTATCTTTGCTGAAATGTGCCTTAGCACAATTGCAGTGCAGTTAATTTACCACCCTTTGGAACTGACTCCTGAACTGGATAATGGAAATTACCCCAACTCCTGTGCTTGTTCCCAGCTGCTCAAAGATGGTGATTGCAGCAGCAGGGAAACAAACAGCTCTGTGCTCCCTGGAAACGAGATTTATCTTGTACCACTCCCGTGCTCCTGAAGGATCCTGGCAACAGCTTTCAGTTCTCAACTCCAGCTCCTGCTTTTGTGAAGAGCTGTGTCACAGAAACACAGGGAAACAACCTGGGGAGGATGGTGGAGAGGTCATGCAACTCATCCATCAGCCCCAAGGCAGGATCAGCTGTATATTAATCCTGACAGATATTTATTCAATGTGTTCTGAAAGATCTCCAATGGTACAGAGAGGCTCAGCTAATTTATTCTGTCTCCTCGTCCCTGCTCTTAGAAAGGTTTTTTTGACATTTACCCTGGATGTTTCTCCTTGTAATTAGTCAAGAATACTGAGTGACTTGTCTTATCTGTCCCAGGTATGGGAAAAGATGATATTCCACTCTGTCTATGAGGACTCTGAGGTCCCCCATGAGTTGTCTGCTCTCCGGGGCACAAAGCCCGTGATGTTTTTAATCTTCCATCATGTCGTGCTTTGCAAATCTCTGATGAGTCTCCTTGCACTCCTGGTGCTCCCCCCAGTCAGGCTGTAACTCTCCTGATCTAGAATATCTTTCTCAAGAGTCTAAAACAGCCTCCATCACCCACTTTTGATTCAGTAGAGGTGTTTGAAATACGTTTGCTGTTGAGACTAAAGTAAAAAAGTGCTATTATTTAAATATTATTTCCTCTAACTAGATCAGTATTCCACAGTAACAGTTGTCCTGGTAAAATGAAACCTAATATTAAATATTAGTTTGGAAATAAATGTGCATTTTAAGGTGAAATTAGAGTTCTAAAGCAGGCTTTAGCAATAGCAAAGCCCATTTTTTCTGCCCAGTGATTTGGACCCAAACATCTCTCTGACATTTCTAAACTGGTGCTTCCCTCCCTCCTTTATCTGTTTGCTCTTCTCTAAATACCCAGTGTTTCACTCATTTTTGTGTGTGTTTCCACTCCTTCCATCAAGTTCTAGACCTCTCTTGTGCAAGTGGCTCATTCTCATTTGCACACGTTCTAGGATGTGACAACTCATTCAACAGCAGATGACACTTGTTGCTGATTTTGTCACGTGAAACTCCTTCAGAGCCTTTTTTTCCTCCTGCAATTAAACCCTGCATCTTAGTTGCTGCTTTTTGTTTCCTTTGAACTCATCAGGGGAGGAATATAATCGGATATTTGAAATTACAATCTTGGGTAAGAGGCAACATGAAGGTGATGAGGACTTTTCATGGCTTTGTTTAGCATTCCAAAGCTGGGAAGGGGAAAGGCCGAAGAACCTGCACTCATTTCTGAGCAACAATTTAGGGTTCTGGAGAGTCAGATACTGCCCTAAAGAGGTTTGAAGAAATAAGATTCAGTTGGTGAAGATGGGAGAATAAAGCTGGAGAGGTTTAATAGTCACTCCCAGCTGAGGGATGCGTCTGTTCTTCATCCTGCTGCGAAGGTAGGGGTGTGCAGAGAGAGGGATGGCAATGACAACACCGAGGGAAAAATTTGGGATCAAAGGAGTCAATTTGATCCCTTCAAACCAGCCCAGAAGGCCCCACAGAACCTCTGGCTGTCCCTACTGAGCTCACCACGTGCCCGTGTGGGCACAGTAATGAACTCCAGACCCTCAGCACGAAAGCGGAAAAAATTGTGACGTGCCAAAGGGAAATGGAGAAATAGGAAACTCTTGCTGATGCCTTGAACTACAGAATCAGCAGTGAATTTGCTGGCTAAAAAAAGTCCAGCTGGTGCTAAGAAGCAAGTTGCTTTCCCAACTTCAAAGCCTCCACCAGGCTGGCCAGGGAGGATAATTCCTTCTCTGAACAGTTCATTTAACTCCTGAGTGTGTGAGCCAAGTAAAATCCTGATAGAGGAATTTTTTTTCATGTCTTGCAAAGAGGTGTTCAACAGTTTGGACTTAAGGTGAGAGAACACCTTTTTTGAAGGGTTTTCATGGAAATTTCTTCTGTAGTAGAGTCAGGGACAAGCCCTTCTGCCCCAGAGTAGCAGGAGGAAAGGCTCATCCGAGTTACAGCTGAAGGAAATTTGCTCTGCTGTTGAAGCCCTGGTGATTTCCCGAGAAACTTGTTCTTTAGGATGCATGCCAGGGGCTTTTAGGAGAGGTTTCAGATCTGAGCATTGCTTGGATCTTCCTTGCCAGGGCCCTTCTGTCGTGAGCAGAAGTGGCAGTGGGGTTTGAGTGGGTCACAAAAGGGTTTGTCACTTCGGATGCTCCAGAGCAGGCAAGGGGGGGACAATTTGTAGGGGGACAGTCTGGTGTTTATTCCTCTTTTTGAAGGTGCTGAAGTCATTAAAATGTTGGCTAATTTTTGTAACAGTGAAAATTCCAAAATTGCTTCATCCTTCTGCGAGCTGGCTTTGTGAAGCATTGGCTGTCCCTGACATTCTGCACAATGTGCTAAATTCAGCAGGGCTCTTTTCATGCTGAAGTGGAGCTACAATAATTTCTGAGCTCTGTGCCTTGTTTCAATTATTTACCTCTGCAAAAAGATTTTTATAAATCCTCCTTTCTCGTTCGTATTATTAACTTTCTTGTCAAACTTTTATTTAAACCACAGAGACAGAGATGGATCTTTTCTTTATAGCTCTGCAAAGTTAGATTTACTTCTTTGACCTGTTTCAGTGTGATTGAAAGCTAATCTGTCTCCTTTTTATTGGCTTTTGGTAAAGCATGTATTTCTTTGTTTCCCTTTTTCACTCTGTATTGTCTTGTGAAAATATGTAACTGCAAGCTGTAAAAAATTATCCTCCTACAGGAAAGGGAAAAAAATGACAACCCTTAATCCAATCCAAGAGAAGGTTTATGTCTTTAATTAGCTGGCTGGATTGCATTCATGTATGATTCAAGTCAAATGAACTATGAGCAATAATAAAGGTCCCGTGCTCACCCCTGACCTCGCAGAGAAGAGCGCTAAAGCCAGAAAGCCTTTTTGGCCCAACATCAGTGGCAACTACTTGAGTTTTGCCTTTTTTTTTTTGGAGCTAATTTTGCCATAAAAAGCCTGTGGAGTGCTCTCACTGCAGTTCACTTGCTTGGCCAAGGGCATGATATGGTTTGTGGGCTGCTAACTCCAAAGACTGATACTTTAAATTCTGTTGCTCTCCACTTTCTAATTAGTCCACTTTATAATCAGTCCTTTCGGTGCTCTAATCCTGCAGTGTGTGTTTCCAACCCCTCTGCAGGAGTTATTTACCTTTTTTTTTTTCCTTTTTAATGCACTTGAGGATATAAAATGACTTCTGTGTTATGCCACAGTTTTAAAGCTGATATTACAGTTTATTGGAGCTGTTAATGCTGTGCCTTGCTCAGGTGGATTGAATGGTGATCATACACAGAATTGTATGAGGCAGAGAGAATTCTGCCCCATAGATATGTGATCCCTTTTCCCTCTAAAGAGCTGAATGAGCACCAGGGTAATATCCAGGGATATTGATCCTGGGACTTATTTTGGTAGAAGGTGCTGACTCACAGCAGCAACCCCAAATTGATCAGTTTTCCTCCTGTCCAGAGTGAAGCATCTCCGTGATGCTTCCAACCCCCTCCTGACCCTCTGCAGCAGGGCCAGCGCTTCAAAGTCATCTTGCCACACTTCATACCTTGCTATTTGCAAATATCTTGCTATTTGCAACGTGTCTGCAGAGCTGGGGACACCAATAAAATCTGCACCCTCGCTGCTTGCAGGAGTTAAATTCATCAAAGCGTTTTGCCTCGTTATCTCTTTGATGCTTCCACCATGTCAGTGTGTAAATAAGTGCTATGTATGTGTAAATAAGTATTATATATTGGTGCAAATAAGTGCTATGGCTGCTTTTCACTTGTCTTTGGGGGTGAAGTAACATTTCTCTGGCATGCAAGGGGCAGGTTCAGGTGCCTAAGAGCAGTGTGTATATCATAGATATATACACTGATATAGTATATAAATAGATATATTACTATAGTTACTATTCACTGCTGCTCTGCTGGATGTGTGAAAACACATTAAACACAACAAAACTGTAAACAAAATAGAATAAGTGCTGCTAAAATTAGCAGCTGTTCAACCTGCCTGTTACTGCTAGAAGAATCTTCAAAAGACCTGTGTTTCACAGAGTTGTGAATATGATTGACAGGTTCTGCAGGTCATGCTTTTGAAAGCATGTGGATACAGTTTTCATTGATGTTCCTGTTCGTTCTTCAGGCATATTTTGTTCTGGTGTACCTGAGATATTCAATAATGCCTCCTGACATTCATGAAATGTGTGCCCTTTTTTATATGGACTTGAAAAAATAGTTGTAAATTATGAATTAGTATTGTTTATTTAGCCCTTTCACCTTATTTATGAACTGATGATTTATATTGGCACATTCATCATGGTGCTGTTTACCTGTAAATCTGTATTTCAGCCACCTGCCCAAACATCCTACCAACAAAAAGTCTCCAAAACCAACCAAAAAAACCCCAAAGTCCCTGTTCAAGCCAGGTGTATTGATATAGAAGGCATTTAAGTGCTGCAGTAACCTCCTCCCTGAAATCAAATGGCTGCATAATATAACCTGGAAGAGCTGGAAAGTATTTCTGAGCACAGATGCACATTTCTGAATCAAAACTTGGGTTTTCTTTGGGGTTCAGAAAGCAGTTTTGACCAAGTCCAGCATCCAAGGTTAGTTCATGAATGGTGAGGCAATCGTGGGGGAAGGGGAAACTTCGGCTTTGTAAAATTGAAGGCTCAAGAAATAAAGAAGAGAGGGGAACCACTCAGAACTGGGTGACAAGAGAACATAAATATTAAAAAGTGAAAAAGAATGTGTTTGGGTTAAAGTGCTACTGAGGGAATTCAATACTTTACTGGCTAAAAATCCCAACAGAGAATTATTTTCTGCTCTGGAACAAAGGTGATCATCCACATGTTTTATTAGTCCAAGTGTTAATTTGTGCTGTGATTGCCGCCAAAAGGAAAATACCTATGGAAAAAAATTCCCTGATTAGAAATCTGGAGAACAAAAACCAGTGCAGTCCTGGGTTTGATGAGGAAATTCCAGCATCTGAACATCACCTTCCCTGGCAGAAGAGTTTTGAGGAGGGATTTGAGTTTAGGGGTTGTGTGGGGGAAGCTCTGCCCAAATATTAAAGGTAGTATGGAAGGAAATCCAAACAAAGGACATCACCAATATGAGTGAGAGTTGCCTTGGCTTTCTGATTTGATGGCCTTTTCTGGTAGCAAAACTTAATAGAAATAAAAATGGCTGACTGGGAAAGGTAAAGAAAGAAAATGAATGCAGCCAGATAGAGCAAGTCTTTGATCACAGATTACAAAGATTATTTCAGTGCATATAAATGTAAAGAGTAATGATGTCTTTGAAGAATTTGTAACACAAAAGTCCGTGTACATTGCAAAGTATAAAGGATGGAGAAGGGTGAAGGATTAAGAAAGGAAAAGATTTGGTTCATCTTTAATGAATGATGAGGAATAGAAAGACAAAGGAAAAGTTTCACTGCACAGAATGACAACTTGGATTCTTTCTTTTGCTGAGCCACTTGCATAACACAAGGATTTAAAGAAGTAAAAGAGAAAAAAGGCACAAGACTCCTGTCTGTGTATCCCAACATGTGAGGAAATGGTGGCAGCTCTTTGCAATGGGAAAAGGAGCCAGGAAGAACCTATTAAAATGGGATGTCACAAAGAGAACTGGGGCTCAGAGCTGACACTGGGGGAGCAGGTAAAGCACGTGGTGATGTTGGCCTCTGTTGGAGGGGAGATTTCCCGGGGGAAAGGCAGAGGGAAGGCCAGTTTTGGGTGTCTGCTGGCCCAGGCTGGCTGCTGGGGCATTACCAAGTCGGGGATTTGCTAGGAAGAGGATTGCTGGCACAAAGGGTGCTGGAGGGGGGGAGTTCCTGCTCCTCGTTTCTGGAAAAATCCAAAGTGAGCTGAGCTGGGGCTGCTGCCAGACCCTGGGCTCACCTGGTCCTGCTCCAAGGCCAGCCTCTCCCTGCTCCCATGGTACTGCATTCCCTGCCAGGAACCTTCTAGGCATAGTTATCCTTCCTCATTTTTCTGCTTCCTGTAGGACTGTCAAAAGTAACAACAAAAAAGCAGTAAAATAAAATGCAGGAGGGCTGCCACTTGCTTTTATTCATCCAGGACACTCCCAACAGGCAGTTTCAGCTGCCCTGCACCTTTCTGTCTCACAGAGATGGTGCCCAGCTGATTATTTGGCTGTGGTGGTGGCATCCTCCACCATACACGATTTGCTGCTTTAAAAATATAGTTACTTTTCAGTTGTCTCAGCAGGTATTTTCCCCTCTCTGGGGCAGCTTTGTAAGTCAAGATTTGATCCATTTGCTGCCTGTTTATTGCCACCTCTCATCTCTGAGGAGCTTTACTGCTCCTCTTTGAGCCAGGCGATGGGAGAAGCCTCTTTTAATCCGCAGCCTGTGAGTCACTGGTGGAATCAGCAGAGTGGAACCCAAAACTTCTGCTGAAGGCTTTAAGGAGCCTCTAAAACACGGGCAGAAAAAGGCACCCAGACCCCTCTGTCTGACTGAGATGAGAAGGGGGCTGGGCTCCAGCTCCATCTGAGCTGGTGGCTGCTCCAAGGTGGGGCTGAGTTGGATGCTGGTTCCCTTCTCTGGACCCGAGGGAGCTGCAGCAGGGTCGGGGAGCACGGCAGGGTCTGTGGGAGTAGCTTTGCACCGATTAATCTCCCAGTTCTCACAGCAGATGGGAAGTGGGGAAGGGAGGGACTGAGCACGGCGGGCTCTGGGCTGGTAGGTGTTTCTATCTGCTCGTAGCTCTGTGTGATCATCAGAGAGCCTGAATTTCCTGGACTTCACAGCATAATAAATAAGTAGCCTTGATAATGCTTTCTGCTGCTGCTATCTAGCACCCAGAAATGTAACTCTGTAGTCATATGAGCTTTCCATCCAGCTCTTCAGAGTTTTAGGAATATGAATGGCTTATCTGTTGGCACTGGGATGAAGGAGTTGTGAAATGCCATCTGCCTGCTTGCACTGTGCGTCCTGAAACAGCAAAGAACTTTTTTTGCTCAAGTTTATCTCCTTGTTTGTGGGTCTGTTTCCTTCCAATAGGTTTTTTAACTCCGTTTTCCAGCTTTGCTCTTGGTTGTGTGTAAAGGCAAACACTGAAGGTGTGTGGACAAGACACAGCCTTCTATTCCATCCAGTGTCCTTCAGGGTGCACAGTTTGAAATCAGTTGTAACTCCAATGTGTAACAAGTGTTTTACTGTCAAACACGACCAAAAATTTGTCAGCTTTGTGCAGAAACTTTTTCTAAGTTGCACAAGAACCTTACAACTGTGCAGCACTGCATCAGCACATATGTTTTGTGAATTAAAAATTGTGCTTTCTGTGATGACCTCCCATCTGCTGCCACCTCTGATAAATTTAATGCTGGGTTTGAATGCTGAAGCACAGGGATGCTTTATTCTGGTATCTGCTTGACAAGTAGATCTTGTATCTCACAGGCTGCCCCTCTTGTGGGTGGCTCCTGATGAAATATGTAAACAATAAGAGGTTTGGTGAAGTCAAACAAGTAAAAGGAAACACGGTTTATTTATAGTTTTAAAAAATCAAACCCATAAAAACAACCCAGCCCTTTTCTGCTGGCCTGTGTAATAATGTCTCTTCTGTATTAATGTGTTTTAAAGCAATTTTTTGGCAGCCTGATGGGCAGATGATGAAGTTTATCCCTAGCGAAGAGACCTGGCTTTTCATTTCCCATTAAATCACTGCAGAGTTTTCACCTACAGCTGCAAAACCCAACTGATGAGGGCGATCTGCTCTCTGCTGCTTTAGGGGTGCCTGGTGCAGCTCCTGGTGCTGGGCTGGGAGGAGGGAAGGATGAATTGGCAAATCCCTGGAGTGGAGGCTGAAATCAGGGTCTCCCAGTACAGGGAAAAAGATAATTAAAAAAAAAAAATCAGTTATTATTGTGAATATATAGCTTTAAAATTGTTGTTTTGTTTTTTTTCTGATTCTCCTCCTTAAAATTTTTAGATTGGTTCCCTCAGCTAATCCCAGCTTGCAGAAGCCCCGTTGCCTTCTTCATTGTCTTACAGAGTCTGGAATAATTCCATAGGATATCTGTACAAGTCCAATCTCAGCCCGGCTTTGGATCATTAAAGAGCTGCTGCTTTGGGTTTTGGTTTGGCTGAAGTCACGAGATAAAATACTGGAAGTGTTTTGCCAATGGCAGAGGAGCGGCTCCAGTGTTTCTCCCGCCGGGATCGGAGTGTTCTGGGGAGATTGGTGCTTCCACTCCGGGCAGTGCTTCAGCCAAGGGCAGCAACTGTCCCGAAATGTCTGTGATGATCTACGAGGCCAGAAAAAACCCACTGATATCTCTCATTTCTGAAAGCTGAGCCTTTCATTGCTGCACGAGTGCTGGCGGATGGGGAACGATGGTGCTCGGGACGCAGCTGGGTGAAGGAGATGATTTGGCTGTGTCTCTGTTTCCTTGTTCCTCCATTGTCGTGCACTTTTGCAGCCGTTCAATACCTTGCAGGCTGATTGTGAAGTGATTGCAAAGCAGAGCAAGCAGGTGGTTTGGATGGTTTGAGCTCGTTTTGAACTCTCTTCTGGCAGCAGCGAACGAACACAAAGAGGAGCTGAATCAGGGCCCCAAACATGTTTTGTTGGGAGAGTTTATTTTTAATGTGTATCAGATGAAAAATCATATTTTTGTATTGTAACATCACTGAAAATCCCTGTAAGGAAAGGCTTGGTGACTTATTCAGGAAGGTTCAAGATATTTAAAACATCCCTGTTATCGTCCCGTAGCATCTTTTCTCCTCAAAATTCCCCGCAAAAATGCATCCATAGGGTCCATGCTGGCACTGATCTGCAAGTCTGGGCAAACATGAACAAAATGTAATGCTAATAAAAAAAGAAAAAGAGGAGAAAATGTTTCTCTTGTTCTTCTTGATGTGCATGGAAGAGGTGAATTAGTACCCCGAGGATAAGTATGGCCCATCAGCACAAACACCCAGGTTCTTTTCTTGCTGTCTAGAGATCCTGGTTGGAAAAATGTAGCTGGGCAAGGCCTTAAAAGTTACTAAAAGGTCCAGTGGTCTTTGTTTGGTTTTGTTTTGGAAGTAATTATGGCTATTTGACAGGACTAACCAGAGAATAAAAAGGTTGCCTTTAATCTTTCAACTCTTATTAACTGGAAATCATCAAATTAAGAAAATTCCCATGAACAAGTGTTGGCCTGCCTATGCCAATAGCTCCACGTGTGGTACAGTCCAGAACTATTGGATTGGACATGGACAGAGACACCTGAGTGCAAAAGATTGCTTTGCTTTCAGCAGATCTAAAATCTGTAAACAGAAAATGTGCATTTGGGAGCTACAGGTGAGGTGAGAATATTGAACACGTGGGGTAAATGGTTTCCAATGGAACTGAACACTAGAAAACCTCTAAAATACCTTCCTTTGCTGAAAATATTAGCTCAGGGCAAGCATAGAGCTTAAGGGAAATTCATCTGAATGAGGTTGTAATCCTGGGCAGCCATCAATAAAATCAGGCGTTTCGTGTGCTTTAAAGGAGTGACTTTAAAAAAATAAATCCTCTTAATAAGCTTATCCTGCCATGGGGTGCAGTGGGCAGAGGAGACAAAGGCTGTAGCTCAGCCAGCGTGGGAATGCACATTGTTACCTGTCAGAAGGTTTGGGCTGTGTGTGCTGGGCACTTTGTGCTGATGCATCCCTGGTGGGACGTGTGCCACCAAAGCCACCTGCTTGTCACATCCTCCGGAGCTCAGGCCAGGCTCTGTGAAAAGATGACAAAGAAATTGTGTTTTCACACGGCTGTAGCTGTGTCAGGAGTGTTGACAATGCAGTGTCTGAGCTGCTGCTTTGGGCTGTTTGGGGTTTGTGCAGGAGATGGGGGAGGATGGAGTTGGCTGGAGAGCTCAGTTATCACTGGTGGGTGGTATTTGGGTATCACAACAAACATATCTGGGACAGACAGACAGTTCTGTCTATCCTACCTACATCATATTTCCATTTCTTCAGTTCCCGAATAAACTCAAAAGCTGGTTAAAATCAGCTGGTGTTTGTACATGAAAATTCCCCACATGGTTTCTGGATGCTCGGCTGGACGTGAGACACAAGATATGTTACACACAGGACTTCAAATCAAACAAAAACTAAAAGCCCCATTAGGCAAAAAGGTGATTCTGGGTAACCACATGGACCATGCACCGTGGCTGCTTCAGCCTGGCACGGGCTGGTGTGACTGTCCAGGCATGGGGACGTTGGGAAAGTGGGAAGGGGCAATTATCTTAATTGAAAGGGCTTAGCAATACCTCTTGACTCAGGGGGTACCATTAGTGTTGCCTTTCACCACCCAGACAGGTCTGGTTTCACTGATTTCACCATTCTCTTTTCTTCCAGCCACTAATACGAGAAAAGTGAAATCTATTTCAGAAAGGCAGCCGGGAGAAGTGGTTGCTAATGCTAAAATGTTCTGTTATAAGTTGGTTTTCAACTGCTGCAGCACCTGCAAGAGGCCTTTAAAAAAGAGAAAAAGGAGAAAACCCCTCTGATAATTTTACTGCAAAATGGATACTTCATCTCTAGAGAGAATAAAAGTGTCATTGATCTCTATGATAAATTGTATCTTGGTGTCTGAAAATATAGACCTTGTTTTTTTTCATTATAAGGATGACCTTGCCTCTATTGTAAATCAAAAGTAACCAGGGATTTGTGGCTCTTATAAGATCTACAGGGGGAAAAAAAATTGCTGTGAAGCTGCAGCCCATTTTGGAGCTGGAGGAAGGTGAGGGCAGAGCTCCCAGTTCCATCAGGCTTCCAGCGGGATGGATTTCGCTCCCTGCTGGATGGATGCTGTGTGCTGCCTGCCTTCCAAAGCCTCACGTGAAAGGAGCAACACGGGAGGGTTTGGTCTCTGGCCAGGAGAGGGGAGAGAAGTGCTGATTCTTCCTTAATCAGAATTCCCAAAAACTTTCTCCAGCTGAGGTTTGTGTGCCAGCTCTGTCCTGCCAAGTGACTCTCCCTGTTTATTCATAAATACCCCAGTGGTGCTGAAAGCTCCACAATACAAAGCATTTCTCACTTTCCTCCTTTTAGAGTTGGAATTAAAAACTGAACAACAGTACCTGCTTTTGTTTTATAAATGGTGGAAAAGGAGCAGTGTTCTAAATATTAAATGGTTTTAAATGGGAGCAAATTTCAGAGCACAACCTCCTTCGCAGGAGCCCAGAACTGATGCTAGAGAGGGCCATGGAGCCCTAATTGGAAAAGCAGCCTGTTTAAATAAAATCAGCTATTTTACTTATCCCTTTCTGATCAGATAAATGCCTGTTGTGGGAGCAGCATGATTATGGAGGCAGCAATGGAGGCAAAAAAGGCTGGAGTTCTTCCTTGAATTCCCTTCTCAGGGCACCTTTGATACAGCAGATGAGCCATTTTCCTGCTCTGGTAGGAGGATATTGAGTGGTGTGCAGCCTTACAACCTCACTCCTAATCCAGCCCCTTCAGGATCTTCAAACTGGAGTTGGTGTTCAGGTAATTAAAGACCACATCATTATGCACAGGCACGAGGGGGGCACAGGGAGGCTGCACGGCCAGTCTGAGTTCTGACATTCCCAGCTTTGGAGTGGTTGACTTTGCATCTTTAACCACGAGGAGAGAGCGTGATTGCTGCTGCTCTCTCCCCTTACCTCATGCAGAGGAAAAGTTGGATTTCTGTACTAAGCACTGAGGTGGTCGTGATTTGTAGGGAAGTTGTGTGGTAACTTTGCAATGTAATATTCCTTGAAAATAACCCTTTTCTGTTCATTTTGAGAGTTCAGTTGCAGACAGCTGGGACTGTCCCAAGGAGGGGACACATGCAGTTAGTTTACAAATCTTGCTTTTCAAACATCACCAGCTACTTTGGTTCAATTATTTCAAATATGCTTCCTGCTTGTGCCAGTACTGTTTCCCTGGAAGATATTTCTGTGTTTCAGTGTTCTTTGCAGCTACCAAAAATACTTCTGTGTAGTTTGAGTCAGAGAGCAGTGAAGATGCAGTGAACCTTGATTTATGTAATGCTCAATCAGGAACTGACAAAATGCTTCAGTTAAAGGGGAAAAATATGTCCCAAGCTACCCTAGAATGCACAGAGAGCTCTGCAAGCAGTTTAGGTGGTGATGCTGTGCCCACTGTGTTGTTATAACATTGATTCAGAGTCTGCACAGCACTGGCCCTACAAAGGAAATGGGGTTTTGCCCACTCTGGTGGTGGCAGCAGAGGGGACACTGGGCCCAGGGGCATTTGGACACTGCTCTGTCCAGGGACAGGTCATCCCTCCTGCTCCAGGCACATCCTGTGTTTGGTCATGGATACAGACCTGAAATGCAGGATGTCTAAAGAGAAACAACTCTGCTTTTTAGTCTACAGGTGGTTTTATTTCTTTTTCAGTATTTTTTTTTGAGAGAGACTGGGCTGTACCAAGACTCGAGACCTTGGGGCAGGAATGGCTCCTTGTTTTATGGAGCCTGAGTGCAGCAAGGGTGGTAGCAGTGCTGTTAAAGGAGTTCCAATCAATAACTCTATTTACAAAGGAGACTAAATCACTGTTCTTTGAGAGTGGTATCATGTATCATAATAAAAAGAATAACAGTCAAACAAGAATTCCCTTTCTGGACAGTTAATGAGGTATTCTGGGAAACTGGACGTGTTCATCCCTAGATTGCATCAGAGAGGGCAGATTTTCCCTCCAGCAGCTGGTCTGTTGTTAGGCTGGTTAATGTTAACATGACAAATTCATACACAGATCACCTGAATGAGAAGACAATGAACCAGTTCTTCTCTGCTGTCCTCACATTTAAAGGATCCTTGGGAATGATGTCGGTTCTCTCACCCACCAGTTAACTCTGTTCAAAGTGACTTCCCTGCTCCCAGTCAGGAGGCAGCACTGGGGGCACTGAGTGGATATTTTTTTGTTTAGGAGTGTTGTGGAGGTGGAGAAATTGGGTAGAAAACGCAAAGGTCTTTGAAGTTTCTCTCTGAGCCTGTTCTGACAGCGCACCCAGGCACGGAGGGGGTTGGTACCTGACATCCTCGTGCCTGGGTGTGGAGATGAGTAATGCTTGGGGCTTGAGCACTGAGGAAATGTCAGGAGGCCAACACAGAGAAAACATTTTAGGAAAATAATTCCAACAGTTCAGTGCTAGTTTGCATTTATGATGGCATCATATAAAAATCTACTTTGAAAACGTATTAACTCATGGCCAAACAAAGGAATATTTTACAAGGCTTGCATTTAATAATTTTTTTTTTTAGAGGAGGATTTGTTGTTGTTGAATAGCAACGTTTCTTTTGGCTTGTTCCTGAAACATTGTTGGTTTCAACCATTTCTTTGGAAAATGCAGCAAACTAACTCAGAGTTTATCTTCTTATGGGGAAAAACACCCCGGTGGGTGTTGGAATATTTATCTGTATGAGCTAATCGGTTAGGCTTTGTAAATTTGGTTGATGATTATGGCAGCTTCATCACAATATAATTTTATTACTTTTTTTTCATCTGAGGGATTATGTGCTTGAGTAGCTGCCTTTGAAATACCTGTCACATGGAGCAGCCACCGCGCCTGTGGCACTTCGTTGTTCGGAGCCTTTTAGGAATATCAGCATGGATTTTCAGGAGCCAATTGAATAGCCAGCCCCCAGAGTACAGTGAAATAACTTTATTAGGCAGTCTAAGTAGTGCCATTGAGTTTGTTTTGTGTCTCTTATTAAATCAGCTCACTTAGCTGTTTCTTTGGAATCCCTGTAGCTATTAAGTCCTCATGCTAGGGCAGAGCCAATCTTGCATTAGCAAGACCATACAAATGAAGTTTCAAAATCTAAAGCAGAGGTCTGTTGGCTGAACTCGGGGGTATTTATGTTCCTTGGTGCTGTGCACCGAGCCTGCTTTGATGTCCTGGAATGGTGCAGGGAATTCCTGTCCCAGCTGTGACCCTCCTGCTCCCCCAGTGACCATCGACTCTGTGTGGGCTGAGGGGGCCAGAGAGAGATTCCTGATATCCCCCTGGTAACCATCACCAGGAATGCCCTTCAGAAGAGGGGTGTACTCTTTAAATTCCAAAGACTGGCTTTGAATCAGGTGAGCAGCCTGGGGTCTCTCTGCAGGGCAGCTCTTCACCTCCGAGGTACCTTCTGAGCGCTCTCGGATGTGACTTGCAATCCAAATTTTCCACCTCACGCCAGGGAACTTTGGTTGTTGGGCCTGCCTGGGCTTTCCCATGGTGTGAGCTGCTGTTTGAGGTCATGAGAAACGTGGGAAGGGAGCAGGTTAGAGGATCCACGGCTCGGATCAATGAGAGGTTCAGGAGCTCCCCGTGGAGCAGCTCTCTCCAGCCCCGCTCCTGCACTGCAGGTTGTTCCACACGTGGGATGGTTGTGCGGTGGATGTGGGAATGCTGAGGGGTGGTTGATGGGGTTTGAATATTCAGGACATCCCTTTAACGAGGCACTAATGTTGGTTATGAAGCTTGGACTAGTTATTTCTTCCATTTTTTAAGAGTAAATTCCATATTTTTTAGGAAAGTATTGTAGAGCGAATTGAATTTCCTTTATTGAATGAAATAATTTTTTCCCTTGAAAACTAAATGTAACAAGAATTAATAATTCATGAATTGAGCTTCAACATCTTTTAAATAATAGATGGACTGTCATGCCAAGTTCAGCTGAAAACTTACAGAGCATACGTTTTTATGTTTTTATTTGACATCTCGAGGAATTACAGAACTGCAAACATTTATTTTGTATTTTTGCTCATTGCAATATTTTATTCCTTTCAGGTTGATTTAAGAAATAAAACCATCAGTTTTTTAAAAAAAACGTAACTTAGCTTCAGATTCTGATGGGAAAAGAGAATAGAAGGGAAAGAAGCTCTAGGTACACATTCATAAATGATTCACCGGACTTTTGGCTGACAGATAGAGAGCTTTCATAATAACTTTGTTTATTATTTTTCTTATCAGTGGAATCAAATGTTAAATAGCTCGACTGGAAAGTGCTGTAAGGTTGACTAACAATTACACCTCTGTCACCTCTGCTGTCTTTGTCCTTTTCAAAATAATCAGACTGGATTTATTTTATTGGTTATTTCTCCCTGCCCCCTCTATGAAATAGAAATGATTTTCAGAAGATGTGGTGAGCTGCAGGAGCAGTCTGTCTTTTTGTGGTATTTTTGGAGACGAGGAGGATGGGAAGAGCCTTTTGCTTAAAGCAATAGGAACCCAAAAGTCGTCCTTGCTGGTGACTTTGTGCCTTTAGCTCTGTTGTTTTACCCCCCTGGGTGTGAAGCGTCCTGGTGTGTGGTGGCCCTGTCCCTCTGCCCCGTGTCCCAGCTCCCTTCTGTCCGTGTTTCCAGGGAAACAGGCATGGTTGTTCCCTAAGGAGATGGACAATGTGTGCCCAGCCTGTGTCTGTGTGGGTGGAGAGCTCTGCTCCTGACCAGCTCCGAGTCCGTGGGTCAGTTCTGGCCAGGAGTAGCAGGACGCGGAGCTCTCAGACAACGCAAACTCCTACAGCTTTTCAATAACTTAGGATTGTCAGTTGTTCATGTTTAGGATTTCCCTGCTCTTTCCCATCCCTAATCAGGCAGGACCCTTAATCAACAGGTAATCTATAGCTGAGGGTGATGCTGTAAATGTCCCAGGAGCTGCAATCCAAAAGGAAACCCCAATCCAGCCTTAGAGCACCCAACACCACACCACAGGCACCGCTGCTCCTGGGATTCACATCCCTGCTCTGTAATAGCAATTCCAGAGAGGAGCAACTGGCCCTGAGGTGATGGATTGCCTCATCTGTCTTGGCAAGACCTTTTGAAATCCATGGAAAACTACTGCAGATTGCATGAATAGGTAGCCTGCTCTCTGTTGTTATGGAAAGTTCTTCAAGTGCCAGAAATGAAATGAATATTTTCTTCTTCTGTTATTCCCCTGAACGTGCATCCTTCTTTCCAACTCCCCCCTTTTTCTATGCATTGGAACTTGATGCTGGAGTTGGTGAAAACAAAAATGTTATTTTTTATTTATTTGCAGTTAAATGTATCTTCTAGTGTGCCTTAGTACGAGCACTGCTCAGTTACAGGCTTGGAGGTTCTGAAATGAATGTTGTTGCTCTGTTCTGTTGCACCAAATGAGGAAATCAGGCAGCGGGGCTTTGTTTGAACAGATGTAGCTGGAGTTCTGTAGAGTTGTTTATAAAATACTTCAGATATCTCTAGTAATAATTTGGGTTTATTATTTTACCATCACTGTTTTAATTTTCCTGCTCTGCGTGCAGGACTGAAGGAGCAGAGGGGTAAGAAGCGCTTAAGGACCTGATGCAGATGATTTAAGTGGTAGCACTGTACCTGTGCCTTTGTCTCATATTATTTACAAACTACAAAATTGTCTTTTTAGTCAAAGGGGAACAATCAATTTTACAGGAATCATTATCTTTCAACCAGATATCCCAGGCGTAGAAAGAGAACATTGGCACTCACAGGGTATTAAGTGGTGAAAATAATTCACAACTTCGCTGTGATCAATGCTCCCACTTGTGAAATTACAGGGAATCTGTATTCAGTTCCAGCTTGTTCCAACCCATGGAAATACTTTGGTAATTTGGGTGGTTACTCACAATAACTCATCAAGCTGATAATAGTGTTTATTGCACCGTATGTTATCACTTAAGGCTTGAACTGTAACTTTTACAATTTCATTGAAGGGGAACTAGGTGAATGTGGAAATCAGAAGAGCTTGGGGGTTTCTTTCTTTTCTTTTAGAATCCTGAGCCTGTTTCTTGGAGTCTCCAAAAATGTAAATGTAGGAGAAATCCTATTAGCTACTTTTTGCACCAAGCTGGGCTGATCTCACATGGTGAGATCTTTCGTATTGTAGAGAAAGGATAGAAAAAGTGATTTTTTTTTTTTTATTTGGAGCTAATAAATAAGGCTTTTCTCTTCATTGCTCATAGTTTGGAGCCCTGAGAGAAGAGCTAAGTTTAGTTTCCAGCTCCATCACAGGCTGGGCTCTTATTCCCTGGAAAACCTCACAGTTAGATGGAAGAAGGCACAGTCTGCCCTGGCTGGGTATTTTTAGCACAGTTTCACCCAAATGTTCAGGTTTTTATCAATAGTCTTTGCAGCATGATTATAATCAGGAGTATAATTTCTGGCACAGATTTCTTGTACAAAAAGCGATAAACATTCTGTATTAAAAGGTAGTCTCTGTCCCCAAACGTTTCTAGCATGTGTAGTTTGAGATGCAAATCATGTTATCTGGCATAAAACCATTTTGTTCTCCTTTATGTAACGTCATTTAAAAGCTGTGCCTCTGCATTCACTTCTGATCGTTTATTTTTGGTTAAAAATCCGTTAGAATTAAAGTTTTCCCTCACCCCATCTTTCATCGAGCACCTTTCCACCCAGGATGTTTCCTTTTCTCATTGGGAACCTTGCAAGCCACTTAATCCCAAGGGGGAGAGAGTGCTAATATTCAGCGGTGGGAGAAAATAATTGGAGTGTGGTAGTACAATGGTAGGAACATTTTGATTAAAAATGCAAGAATATTCCATCATTCTATCCAGCAGACCATATGTACATGAAAAGCCTATCTCCATTCTGATCATTTGGGTGCTCGTTCTCAACAGGGTGATTGATTGGCAAGATTCCCATTCCCGCACCTTTCATCTATCTTCAGTACTTTCATAAATGTTGAATTAAGCAGTTTTTATGAAACTTATCATAAAATGGAGTGTTCATTGAAAGTGACTGTGACAAAGTGGGTTCCCTCGCTCTTGAACTCCAACAGCAATATTGCACAATACATTTATTTCTGTCTGCTTAACAGCACTGGTTTTTTTTTTTTTCTTATGCATCTTTCACCCTAAGAAAATTATAGAGAGGGGAAGACTGAAGGGCTTTTGAGAAGAGCAGCAGTGTCTTGGACCGGAAATGTTGCTCTTCATTCAGGCACTTGGAAAATGAGACTGTTGCCTTTGTGAAGTTGACTTCTTTTGTTCTTAACAATGTTTTGTTTGGGTCTGTGATTGCCTTTTTGAGGAGGTAACACCTTGAAGCCTTTGTCTGTCTTGGATTATTCCGTGTCCTTGGAACTGGTACAGCCTTGTGATTCATGCAGGTGATTTCTGATTAAAAGTATTAACTCTTGCCTTGTAGATACCCTGTACAACATGAAGCAATTGCTGAAAAAAGTTAAAGTTTTTTGTCACTGCCATTGGATTTTGGGTGTTAGGAAGTGAAGATACTCTCTGAGGAGATCTGTACCTGAACAGAACCACTGACACCTTATTGCAGCTGCCAAATTTCCTCTTGGGTGACCCTCATGAGTCTTCCCAAGTTGGAACGGGATAGGGCTAAATTGCCCACTTCCCCTACAATGATGCAAATCCAGTTGTGTTCAAATCCTCAGTGTTTTGGGGCATTTTTTTTTTCCCTCTGGAGGTGTTGGAGCCACATCACATCTGCTGGTGCTTCTGGTACTCTGATGTTCCATTAAGTATCTTCCAAATTGGGATTATAGTTTTCCCAGGGAAAAAAAAATAAAAAATCTAAATGCTTGATTTATGGGAACACATGGCATTTGCAGATGTGTCAGTGTCACTGCTTCCCCCAGCAACTGAATTAAATGGCTGGAAAAGGACAATCAAGGTGGCTGTCACATGCCATTGCAGGGGAGTTAGTGCAACATCTGCTTTGCCTGCTGTTCCGGGAGTCACTGGTGCGTGGCACAATCGGGAGGAGAATCTCGAGCACCTTTTTTCCTTGTTGGTGCCTGGGAAACGTTTTAAGTTCTGCTGAGAGGAGCCTTTTGTAAGTTTATGGCAGCAGGTTGAGATTTTCACCCTGTTCAGCACTAAAGTTACAAGAAAAGGGGCATTTCCCTCTTTCTGTGCTCTTTTATCTTTCCATCACTTGCCTGAGCCCTCGATGCTTTTCCCATCTTTCCCCCCGGGAGTGCCCCCATTCGTGGCCTGATGAGGATTTTTGATACATGCAGCGAGTTAATTGCAGCTCTAATCACTGGCAGCAGTCGGCGTTTTGCTGCTGTAATTTGGTATTTTCCCCCAGAACCATTAGAGGAGGATGGGATCTAAACTGCTGGTTAAAAGCTCTGTGATTCATGGGCTTTCTGGGGGCAGGAGGGAAAACGAGCCGGTGGTAGCAGAACCTCCAGTCAGAAACATTTATGGGGCTTCCCTCAGGGACTATGATGGGAGAGTAAAACTTTTACACCATCAGATGCTTGTAAGCAATTCTCCATCTGGGACTCTAGATTGGAATAGCTCCATTATTCATTTGTACCCCAGAACTCCTTGGGTAATAATCTGCATCATCTCCTGTCTGTGAGCGGCCACAGTCACGCGTGCTGCTGGTGGGAGCACAAATGAAATGCTGCTTGCTGGCCTTGGAAACCACAAACTGTATTTCTTGCTCTGCCAGATGCTTCCTGCATCGTCTCGGGCAGTCTCTTGCTGATAAAATCATTTTAGATGCAATTAACTCACTGCACACATCAAAAATATTTAAGTGACTTGTTAGAGAGATGATTTCTGTGCCGGAGTCTGCACCCGTCATTTGGGGCATGACTCCACGAGTGTGACTGGGAATTCTGGGATTAACTGAGCGTTTTTGGCTCAAAGACCACAAGAAATCCTTCCATTAGTGACTGCATCTATTTAATAGCACGGCTGGGCACAGGGGAAGAGGTGTCACTGGCTATTTACTTGTTGTCTTTGACCTATTGCAGGCTGTCTCTCTGTTTGCTCATTACCCCAAATTGGATTAATAGATCAATGAGCAGCAACTGCACAAAGCAGCAGAATTTGGGTTTGGCAGCCCTGATCACCCCGAGGCTCTGACCACGGCGGGCAGAGAGCTGGACCTACCCACAGGGTCCCCAAATGGTCAGCCCAGCGGGGGGTAGGGTCAGAGCCACGTCCAGTCTCGGTGTGGAAGAGCTGTTGGCTACAACAAACCAGCCACTGCTGACCCCAGGGGCTTGAGCAGAAGGAGTTAGAAGGGAATGAAGTTGTGCTCAGCTGATCAGTGCCACAATTTCTCATTTTCTGAGGGTGCTGCCAGTGACTCCACACAATGTCTGTCACAGCAAGTGCCTCTGAAAGATTCATGAGCGGCTCGATTTTGCAGTCCTGGAATATGAGTGTTTTCCCACCTAAACGCAGGCTATTGCTGTGTCCCATGGAGCCTTTCCTGGTTATTAGGAGTCATTGCTGATCCCCAGTCCCAGGGTATTTGATAAAATTCTCTTTCTGTTTCTACCTTTACTGTTTCATGAGTTCTTTGCTCAGAGTTCGGAGTAAGACACAGGAGATGCTGAGATGGACTTCTAATCAGGTTGTTTATTAAGTTCTTATCTATAACAAGGCAGCACAGAGCACTCTCTAAGTTAGGAAGGGGGAAAATGGCCTCGAACCGTGAGTTCCAAGGTTATTTAAAGCCTAATTTACCCAATTATAGACTGCCAACTAACATGTTTTTACTTATAATCCAGTGACTACTCATTTAGTGTCCGCAATACGGGCTTTCTGAACCAATGGTCAAACTATCCAGACTGGTGAAGAAGAAGGAAGAAAGAAGCAGCAAAATCCACACCCAAAATTCTCCATCTTGCCACTAGTACATTATTAATAACTCACAAACCCAAACCTCTACATCTCTACATATTTCACCCAGTGATATAACAAATTGCTTTTTAATTACTACAGTGAAAGCCCAGGGTTCCAACAGGTGTTATCCATGGGTTGCTGCAGCTTCTCAAACTCTCTCCAACTCCCCCAAACATGGCACATCTTGCTGCAGCCTCCTAGTCAGGCTCCCAAAATTTGTCAAATTTCGTGTTCCTGCCCATGGCAGGGGGTTGGAATGCGATGATCTTTAAGGTCCCTTCCATCCCAAGCCATTCTGGGATTTTATTTACTGCTGTCTTGGCTTGCACTGGGCAGCATTGGGCTGGAAAGGTCCTTGACTGCACCCGAAGAAAAAGGTGAAATTTTGGGTGTTGCTTGATGTGTATTGAGTGCTTGGTTTGCTCCACAAATACTGACCTGATGTTTTTACTTACCTCCTGGTGGAGGATGCATTTCTGAACCCGTTAGCTTAGGAGCGGAAATTAATTTGGGAGTTTATCTTTTAATGAGTTTAGCGCAGCAACATCAAATAATTTTTCTCACAATTTAGCTCAACATTGATTCCTCATTTAGTTAAAAATTCGAAATCTTACAGGCTACACAAGAAATTAGGTTCTTAATGACTGTTTTATTCAATTATTATAGAGACACTCATCCTATCACAGTTAATGTTCCATTGTGAAATTGGCTTGAGAGGGAGTGTAAAATGTTACTTTTCTCCCCAATATCCTCATGAGTAATATCCTCACGTGGCATTTTCATGCAGTTTTTAACCATCTTGGATTTCCTTTTTTTTCAGAATTTTAACCAAGAAATCATTAAAATGCAGTTTAAATTGAAATTTAAAAGCCTTTTTTTTTCTCAACAAAGATTTTTTCTTACCAAGATTTTAGCACTTTTTCCAAAAATTCATTTTAAAAAAAACCTTCAGTGCTGCTTGTCTTAGGATAAAAGCCTCCAAACTCTTTATTTTTCAAGTAGCACTAACAGGAGATTAATGGTTGTTGGAATCTTTTTGGTTGATGGATAAAATTCTTTAACAGCAATTGATTTCTAGAAAACTTCTAGATAAATCTGACAGGAGATGCAATCCAGGGAAGAATTTTCCAAGGGGTGGAGGGCTTTTTTGGGATAATTTTTAGCCATCGTTCAGCATGACTGACAGGTGGTTGGTAGTTAAAGAGGTAACATCTCTAGAACTTCCAATTTTCCGTATTTAGTACAGTTTCCAGGTAATACTAAAAATACGGCATAGGGTGTTACTTTGGGCAAAAGAAACAAGAAATGGCCTGGGGTGTGAAAGGGGAGCCTGGGAAGGTGAACAGGGGGGGCAGGTCCTTGTGTCTCCCTCCTTGTGTCCTTTCTGAACCAGGACTAATCACTCTTGGCCATACAGGTCAAGCTCTCTGCTGCATTTCAGTCTGACACGAGTCAGGTTTATCCCTTCTGTAACTTCACAGCAAATATTTCATATTTTGTGTGTTGGCAGCGGGGGCCGTTTGGCCGTTTTCTTGAATGGGGAGAAACGGTGGATGTTTTTACATTTGTTGGGCATTTCTGTTATATTTTTTTTGTATTTTCATTTGTTCTTTTCCCCCCTCCTGCTGACCCTGTGCAATCTGTCCCTCCGTTCTGTGTCCAGAAGCCTCCTGGACACGTGGAGAGCTGTGTCCCGTGGGTGTGTAACCCATCTGACAGCCTGCAATTAAAACCCCCCCGGGGCTGCTGGTTGCAAACGAGGGTCAGACGGATGGCTCAAAATTACAGCATCTTCCTACCTGATCAAGTGCTTGCTGCAGATTGGTGTAATTACACCCACCAGAGCTGTGTGTGCACGGGGGGCTGGGGATGGAGAAGAGCTGGGGCAGGACAGGGCACACGGAGAGCAAACACAGGGAGCTGCAGCCAAGGGCCTGGAAAATGCAGGGCTGCACTGCAAAGAGTGACACAGAGGAGGATTTGTGCATCCAAGCGTGACCTGTAGGTGTTGGTGAGCTCTCTCATTCCTCTTTAAATTATCTTCTGGGTCCCCTTTGCCTCTTGTCTCACCAGTGGTGTTTGTTCAGCTCCCACCTGAAGGATCAGTTCTGAATCTCTGATGGGTAAAAACACTTTTGCACCAGTTTAGCCCTGTAGTTCCTGTCTTAGAAGGTGCATCTGTTGCTAGAGGGAATATCTGTTCACTTTTATGCTCTTCTCATGTGCACAGGCTCTGCAGGTTGTCCCTTCCGTTTTCCAGGATTCCGGCTCCAGCTCCAGCTGTGCTATCCTGTGACTTGCTTTTGGGAGGGAGAATTACTAGGATCATGTGGTAGTTAGTGCCAATTAAGATAAAAAAATAAAGTCAAAATATAAATACCTGTCCTAGTTCCTTCAGAGGGAAGCCCTAAGTACTGTTTTCTGTTCAAGACTGGCCAAATACCTTATGGAATGTGCCTAAATCTTCCCAAATTCTGTTCTTCCAGAATTATTGTGCCTGAGTTCTTATTGGTTATAAAATACAACTTGAAAATTGGCGCTTTTTTCCTGTAGTACCTTTTTCTGTCTTCTGGAATTGAGGAAGAATTACTCAGATGGGGCTTGCTAAAGAAACTCCGGAGGCTGATGCGTTGAGTGCTATCCCAGGGTTTTTAGAAGCTCCCTCAATGGCAGTGTCAGTTCCCTGTGCTCTGATCCCATGGAATGAGCCAGGTTTTTCAAGAGGAGGCTCACTGCTGTTCCTCTGATTTAATTCATCTTTTCCTGGGCAGTGTTACCTGGGCCACCGACGTGGCTGAGACCTGGCTGACCTGCGTGGGAGCTGAGAGAACAAACCTTTTCAGAACAGCTTACATGGCAATTAATATTAGAGACTGCACGCAATTATCCCATCCTTACATCAGAAGAAATTAATACTCATTGTTCAAAAGCATTTAGGAACAGAAAGGTTAAAAATGGCACTTTTTTTTTTTTTCTCTGTACTATTTGCTGAGCTTGGTTCATGGACAGCTTTCTTTTTCCTACCTGTTTTTATTTTAGAAGGAAGTTGAATGATTCTGTTCATCTCTTCCTCTGTTGTTTCTTTGATATGCATCCCTTTGAAGGGAAAGATAATGCAGAGTTTTGCTGCCTGGAAATACCCAGCAGAAATGCACATACATATTTGATCAGGTGTTTCTTGCCATCTCTACAGGGCAAAATAAAGGTAATAAATGTCAGGTCTGCAATGAAGCAAACTGCTCTCTGTTTTAAGAAGGGATGTTGGATCACTCCTCTGGATGGGGTGTGGTCACAGGAAGAAGGTGGAGGAGTGGTGGGAATGGCTGTGGGAGTGGAAAACCTCTCCAGTGCTGAGCAAACACTGAACATCTGACAGCACAGATGTGAGCACTGGGGGCAAGTGATGTTTCCTTCAGTAACAATGATTCTCGGTGTTTTGTGTTGATTTCCCCAATTTTAATACAGAAACAGCACCTGCATTTTATGAATGCTGGGGTTGGTCCCTGGACCTTTTCCTTCTGAGCTCATTTTAGTTTGCTCTGAGTGACCTGGCTCACTGGTGGAGCTCTTTGCTTGGATCAGTGCGGTTCCTCTGCTTGTCTGTGTAAATCAGCTTAGTGTGAAGTTTATTCTTTTGAAACCAGAGCTCTCAGTCTGGCAGAAGAGCTTAAATATGAGGCCTGGAATTAATCTGAGTGCTCTGCTCTGCGTTCTGTGAGGAGTAATAAGGTGCTTACATATTTGCCAGCACCAAACGTGGTACACAAGGATACAACAATCAATATGTACTGTAGGAATACCAACTCTTTAATTTACTGTTTATTACATTGAATTGGATTACAGTCTGCTTTGTCTTTTCCTTTCCTTTAGTGCAATAACCTTTAAACCCAGGCTTATTTGTTCAAAATAAACCCAAATCACTTTTTTTCCCCCTCGGTAACCTGCTTTATTTAACAGACACTTCCTATTTCTGGTCTCTTTGCTGGCATTTATCTGCTTGCAAATGGATTTATCATGGAGTAATCCTAGTTTTGAACAAAATGTCTTTTGCTATCTCAAAACCCCAGGCTCTTCTGTGTTTGCTCTGCTCCCAATTAAGCCGAGGGAGTCAATGAAAGCCTTTTCCAGAGCAACATCCAGGGAGGTTGTGGAGAAGGAAATCCTGATGGCCACTCTGGAGCTAAAGCAAGCGGTGCAGAATGGCTCATTTGCACACGGGGATGGGGAGGAGCAGGGAGGATGGATATTCCTGGCAGTACATTCCTTTACTCTTCCTGCCTCTTTTCCAATGAGCTATTCCACACCATGCATGCCTGGAATGCTGCAGTGAAAGATCTCTGCAAATAAAGGGGAGATTTAATAGGCAGCTGAAGCAGACCTGGGGTCATCACGGTGCCATCAGGACTGTGGCAGCACCAAAAATGGTATTTACTTTTTGGGTTCCCATCTAGAAAGGGGAAATATTTTAAATACAGTAATAAAACACCAATAAAATGGGTTTTTGGTGTGTATGGTATCAAGTCGTGTGGTAAATATGCTCTGACAAAGGAGAGGGGATGGGGATTACTGGGGTGGGGAGTGTCAGAACTGCCCTTTTTAGCAGTAGCATCATCTTAGTTTAGCTTAATCCAAGAAAATTGCTGTGATGAATTTACATTTTTGTCAATGACTCTGCTCCATGATGTATCTGCAAATCCTCCCTTGTCTTTCTGTGCTGGAAAGTGTGCTCGGTCCCCGTGATTAGGTCAGGATTTGGACCTGGTCCCTACCCCATGAGAAAGAAATTCTGCTGACTTCATGGCATGGTGCATTGAGCAAATATAAGACTGTAGGTACTTTAATTCTGCCTTTCACATTTAACTGTGACCTTCTCCAGCCTCTGGATTCATCACTATTCCCAGAGATGAGAAAGCGTCCCACTTCCAAAACATCCTTCCCCACGTAGGAGTTATCGATATTTACATGTGGCCATAACCACTGAATTATTGCAAACAGGAGGGAGCAGATAAGAAAACTGCCAGCCATTTATTCAGACACTGGTCAAAGGAGCTGCACCTTTTATCCCAGGATAATTACAAGAGTAATCCCAGCCTGATACTGCAGATCTTCCTGTGGGAAGGTTCGGAGTGAGGGACGAACAAACAACACCCCCGGGACAATCTCTACTTGTTTTTTGTTTTTAGCAAACCCGAACTGATCTCTTCTGTATGCAGGATTAATTTCACATGTCTGCTTTAGGCTGGATAGTATTTTTGGGATGCAGATATTCCGTGTTGAGGTGTGTGAGGATGTTACTGAACTCTCTTTGGAGGTGGAGTGAATTCCTGGCAAATGCCTCAGCATGCAGCAAGTTCACTTAGCCGTGCTGCCTGGCTTGATTTAGCACTCAGAGAGGTAACAAGCATTCAAGACTTTGAAAAGTGCAAGAGAAATTGCTTCCTTTTTTGCACTGTCTCAGCCAGGATGGGGATAGGACTCTCTCCAAATGAAAGATACTGCAGATAGATTTGAAACCAGTGAAAGAACCCACACTAATCTAGGGCCAGCAGCTGCAAGATCACAACGGGTTTAAGGGAAAGGCAAACAAATGTGAAATAAAGACAGGTGAGTTTGGGTCTGTTCATTGGGAATGAAGGCTGGTAAAACCAATTTAAGCCTGGCTGTACCCTGGACTGCTCTGGGTAGTGGTGTCTGACCACATTCATTTCCCAACACTCTTGCTTTCCATAGGGTGGGAAGCCCTGGTTTGGACTGGAAGGGACCTCAGAGATCATCTAGTTCCATGTGCCATGGCAGGGGCACCCCGTCAGCACAGCACACGTTGTTCACTTCTGCTCTTTGTATTCACATTGAGATCAAAACAGAGAGAAATATTTCTCTTCAGGCTTTGTCAGAGTGAACAGAACACCATCTTCACCTTCTCGTGCAGACTGGATGTGTCATTACAGCACCTTCCTTCTGGAATTACACTGAGGATGCACAGGATGTTCCTGTGTAGTTGTGAGGAAAGTCGAGAACCCTGAACAAACCCCAACCTCATAAGGTCATATAATGAACTGTAAGATACGATGGCTTGGATGACATTGTGCTCCCAAAGTCAGAGGAGGGATGGGAAGGTGTGGATACTTCTGCCATCTCCTCATGGAAGCCACTCCCGCAGCCCAGCCAGACCTGATACAGCAGCACTTAAACAGTTCTGAAACATCTCCCTGCTCTGTAGGCAGGAGGAGAAGTCAGATGAGGGAAGGGCAGGCTGGAAGGGGATGAGGTCAGAGCACTGGTCCGGGGCCTGGAGAATTCCTTTGTGAGGAGCAGAGAAATGAATATTTTATCTCCATTCATCACCATCACGGCAGCATGAAAAGGCAAAGAAAGACGTGGGGAGCAGTAGCTGGGACACAAAATGTTCCTTTAGTGGTGCTGTGGGTTTGCTCTGATGAATCTCTCTCGCCTCTCACCCGAAGAGAAGAAGCTGGCTGACGACGTGCTCTGCAGATGGATCAGCGCTGGCACCTAAACACTTCCCTATCTGGGGCACAGGTGTTTGATTTTGTTTTTGTTAACGAGCCAATAGCGGGCAGATTTAGGGAAAAGGGACCACAGTTACTGTGAGGAGACAGAGTTTCTCTGGCTGCCTGCGATCCAACCGCACCATATGCTCGGTGTGAGCCCGAGCCACGCTCCCAGTCAGTCACCAGCCTCGCATCTGGTGAGGGATGAGGATGGAGCTGCCCCCACCCGAGCTCCCCAGCCCCTGCCTCACTTCACAGCCCTGCCTGGCTTTGCTGAGTTAAGCCGGTGCCTCTGACAAGTCTCCCTGATTGTTTGTCTTGTCACAGGCTCCTGTGGCTTTTGTTGTTGCTTGTATCCCTTCCAGAAAACACTTCACAGCAGATGTTGGCTAATGCAGGAAGTGTTACAGAAATACTTGTGAAAAAGCAGATTTCAATAGGTGGTGTTTTTTTTTTTTTTAAAGATATATATACGAGGTGCAGTTATTCAATATGAGGATTAAGTAAAGAAGTTGCTAGAACTGGGAAAGTGTTTTAAGTCTGTTTAAAGTTAGCTGTGAATTTTCTGTAAGAACAAATCCACAGTGTCTGCCAGCAAACCTAACACAGGAAATGCAACAATTGAGGCAACAATGTGGGTGCTCCACTGGATTACAAATATATAAACTAAGAAATCTCTGCTGAAACTATTCATGAAACTTTAGTGGGGGATATTGGTAAAAACCCCTGTGCCTTTCGAGGTCAGCTTGTGAAGAGAGTGGGAAAACCAATTGAAACCCACGACCTGAAATGAGTAGCAGGTAAAAATGTCCTCTCCCATATCTATTGATGCTTGCAGGTAGACTTGGTTAAAATAATTGTAGGTAACACAAAGACATAGAATATTTCCAAACATAACCCAGGTCATTCTCAGCTGCATGTTCTCTTTACAGGAACTGTTTTGTCACAGCAGCTTCTTTAGTGCTGGAGAGAAGGCAGCGAGTTGTCCTTCTTACTCACCCTGCTCTCCTCAGCTTCTCTTTCCTTTAAAAAAAAAATCTTCCCCCACCCCCACCCCTTTTCTATTTAATTCCAGTTCTTTGCCCTTTTGTAGGAAGGGTTTTTTTCTCGGTCAGTTTGTCACAACTGGAAATGTAAGGATGGCAATGCCCTTTATCTGCAGTGTAACACAAACAGTTTCAGAGCTGATGGGAGTCACTCCTTGCTTTTCTTGTTATCTTCCATCCCTGACTGATTTAGAATGCAGCTAATGCCTCTCCCCAGGCTGCTGACTCACTATTAAAGTACATGCTAAACCACACACATGCAGCTTGAGTCACAAGGGAATATATTGTCAGAAAATAGTGCTTTGATTCTTTCCTTTGCTGGTGTAAACAGGGTGAACAAATAAATCTGGGTACTTTGAAGTCTCACAGTGCTCCAGGGAGAATGGAGAGGGGATGCAGTAACAAGCCTGGGCAAATCCTTTTAAGAATGACCAAAAAGCCATGCTCTAAGAAATTCAGAATTCAACAATTCTTCAACTCTTAGACTTTTAACTTGCTACTGTCATTTTATTTTGGATCATCACGGTTTATTGTGAAAATATTGTAGTGTGGCAGTCAAGGGATGTGCAGTCTGTGTTAATCACATTTACGATTATGTTGTGAACTAATACCTTAAATTTTTATGGGACAAAGTGGCATTTATGAATAATTCATTGATGATATGGTAAGCTGAACTGTAGCAATTTCCTCACAAGAGTTATTTGGAAAATATATTGACAATAAGGAAAACAGACACTTGAAACCTTTCCGAAAACTCTCAGAAAGTGTCGGGCTGACCTGGAGCTGGGGGAGCTGCCATGGCTGTGGAATGGGGAAAGGGCTTTCCCAGGCCTGCTGCCTCTCAGGACTGGGGGGAAAAAATGAGTCCATTTTCTCTCTTTTTGGCAATTTCCCGTTATTTTTAGCAAGCCTGCTGGCAGGAGCTTGCCTTGCCCGTTCTCTGCACTGTCTGGGTGCAAATCTGCCACGAACCAGGCTGGTGCAGGACGAGCTGCCGGGGGAAGGAAGCGCTGCCGGGAAGCCCTGATTCCCTGATTCCCTGCGTGGGAGCAGAGCCGGGCTCTGCCACCCGACAGCCCTGTAAACAATCCCTGGAAGGCAGAGCAGGGGCTGTCACCCTGCATTTCCCTGCCACGGATCCCCGGCCTGGCTCCCGGCGAAGTCACCTGCGCCGCAGCATCCCGCTCTCCCGACGCCCAGCACGCTCCAGATCCCTCCCCGGTGTTTTCCTTCTGCTTGGCAGTTGTTTCCTTGATTATGTGGCTGCTCACGAGGGAGCTGTTTCACAGGGATTTCAAATGTCTCCCTTGTAAAACCTGCCGCTTCTCCGTGCGGCAGACAGGGCGTTCCGTTCCTCCCGCGCCGCTTGGTTTTTTCCCAAACTAAGCACTTTGCTTCGAAAGGGTGTCCTTGTAAATCTTTGTCCTTTGAAATCCAAAGGTCAATGATACTTTCTATATGCAAATTCAGTTGTTAAATGTATTGCACATTACTACTCCTGGCAGATGGGGAAAAACTGCGAATTTATCATGGTGATGGCTTCAGGAACAAAGTAAGTAATTATAGACACAGTATGACAACCAACAACAGTGTCTTTTATTCTCTAGTGTTCTCAGTAGCCTCTCAAATGGAAGAAGAGAATTGGAAGGTTACCTCAGCTGTCTGTCTGCATCTAAGACTGTATTACCAGCAACTGCAGTGTATTGCCTTTATTATTACCCATTAGAATGCAATTTAACTTCTGGCCCCTTAATAAAACTCTTCCCATAGATGCATTAATAAACAGAAGTTTATTTGGTGTTAAACTTTGCTTTTGTTTCTGGTGCAGCAGAAGGAACTCTGGGCAGCTGGAAGGAGAATAATCTGCTAAGATTTTTTTTCCTAGTCATATTTCATATTCTGGATAACTCAGGCTAACACTCAAAAATACGAGGTGTTTTATAAAGTAGCTGGTTTGTTTTTGTGATGATGGCAGTGGTTACGAGTTCTCTGTGGTCTCAGCTCCACTCTGCCAGCTGTCCCCATAAGTGCAGCACCCCCAGTCCAAATATTCTGTTTGCTGTGGAGGAGGTTTGTGATCCTCTTGGTGCAGGTGAGGTTTTGGAAGAGCTGCTCCCCATTCCTGAGGGGACAGAGGGACAGCAGAGAATGTGTGATTCTTGCTTGGCCAGGCTGGATCCCCCAGCATCCCTCAGCCTTCCTGCTGCTGGGCTGGACTGGTTGCCTCACTTGGAGCCATCAGCAGCAGATGCCTGGGGGCAGATCCTGTTCCTGTGTCTCCCATCTGCACCCTCTCAGCTCAAATCTGAGCTTTGTCTGTCCTGATAAACTCGACCATATTTCCTTACCAGCTTGCTGTCAGTTGCTGTCTACTGATCCTCGGCGAATGCAGTGATCTGCACTGCAAATGACTAATTAAATATGCCATAAATCTGCAGGAGAATGAGTGCTTCGAGTAACAGAATCCCTTTTTTTATGTAATAAGAAAATCTCGTTAAAAAGTCGTGTTCTAACCACAAGTGATTAAAACCCGGTTTGAAGTGATTGTACCACTGACAGAACTGTACAAACTATTGTGCAGTGATGTTTACAGAGCTGCAGAGATTGCACGGAAATTCAGAGGTCAAAAGTCCACTGGATAAAATTCATAAACAGCCAAAGGAAAAGATGGAATCAGGCTAACACATTGTGTACCTCAGATGTCACTTTTATAACGTTTTGGGAAAACCAAATGAATTCCCGTGGCACTAATGCTGTGGGAGAAGACACCAGCTCCTGCTTTCTTGGATGTAGATAAACAACCCCATCCAAAGAGGATTTTTTTGGCCATAAACACCTGTGGGTGCTGTGTTGGCTCGTGCTGACAAGTGCAACACTCTCAGGGAAATAACAATGTGCTGTGGCCTGTCCTGCCTGTCCTGGCACAACAAATTCAGGTATTTTGTTTCCTCCCCCAGAAGGAGGCTCTGATAACAGCAGATTAACCCTGCACCAGTTAAATTATCACCAGCAAGCAAAACGCCCTGTCCCTCCCTAGACAGAGGGAAGGATTTTCAGGGGAATGAGCTGTCTGATATCTGATGGCTGCAAGGTGCCAAACTGTACTGCAAGGAGGCCAGAGATTCCTTTAATTCTGGTCTGGGACTGATTGATTGCTGAGGTGAGGTTTGTGTCTGCAGTGAGGCTCTTCTTAAATGTCTGAAACCAAAATGCTGCTCATCCCATGGAGTAAACTTGGGTCTGCCTCCTCTTCCTCTTTTTCTTCCTCCTGACCTCTGGCAGCAGAATAGGATCAGCCTCTCTTGTCATGCTGAAGCAAAAGGCAATTCCTGTGCTTCAACAGAGGCACTTGCAGGCCTGAATGGCTCCCTGTACCTTGCATTTGCATATCCATCTATAAAATGATATTGGCTGTTATTCTAAAGCTCATTGAACATTGCTGTAGATCAGCAGAAACATTTAGGTTAACCAAGAGTGTGTTTATAAGGAATGATTTAATAACCTTTATACATCTTTGTTGATAAGAAAAGGGCTAAAAATTGAAATTCACTGGTTCACTGTATGATAGTGCAGGCCTGGAAAAACTTGTATATAGAAAAACTTACTTATTAAAGTTTTGTTACAGGACTGTAACAGTAACTGCAGCAGAATTTTAGTGAAAATCAGTTGGCTTCAGTGTTCAGTGGGTGTTTTGGGGTCTGCAGACAGTCCTCAGAAAATGCATTCAGAAATGTGTTTAAATAATACAGGCAAATGAATTCCAACAAATATAATAAATTATGCAAAATATACATTTGTAAGTAAGTAGCAAGCATGGATTTATGAGATAAATAATTAAAGCTGTTATGAATATATATTTCTTTTTTTTTTCAAGAAAATCCCTGGAATTCCACTGAAGTTTTGTCTATTCCGTTCACTTCGTTACATTGTGATGACTTTATCCAGTTTAGGAGGCCGTAGAGTCGAGACCAAAATATTTCTGCTGTGATATCAGCTGCTATGATCCGTGATCTTTTTGCTCTCCTGTTTTGGCTTGGGACGTTTCTGTCTCTTCAGTGACATTTCAGGGCCCATTTCAGTCGACGCACAGATGTGGAACTCAGGGTGATTGATGCGTTTTTTCTTACAAAATGCCGTGGCTTCAGTGCAAGTTTGAGTGTAGATCACAGGATCGAGCTATCTAAAGCCAATCAAATTCCCAGATTCCCAAGCATTCCCAGAAATATTTACTGAACAATGGAGACTTCTGGAGGGTACCCAAGCCCCGTGTGGGGCTGTCAGCACTGCCCCTTGGCTAAATAAAAGTGTCATGTCATGGAAAATGTCTTATGGAATTACAGAATCACAGAATTAAGGCTGGGAAAGATCTCTAAGATAATATTGAGTCCGACCATGATCCCACCGTGTTCCCCACTAAACCATGGCCCCAAGTGCCACATCCACACGTTTTTTTGAACACTCCCAGTAATGGTGACTCCACCACTGTCCTGGGCAGCCTGTGCCAATGCTTGACCATGAGTTCAGTGAAGGATTTTTCCCTAATATCCAACCTAAACCTTCCTGGAACAACCTGAGGCCACTTCCCTCTCATCCTGTCCCTTGTTAACTGGGAGAAGAGACCATCCCCAGAATTTTAAGGCTTGGCTGGTTTGGGGGTTTGAGGCTGCAGAGGTGTTAAGAGGCGCTCGCTTCCTGTGTGGAATTTCTTTGGCAAGTGAAATAATGATGGAGGGAAGTGTCACACTTTCAGAAGCAAAATTCAGATGCTGCACAGCAACAGCGGCTTTGATTTGAATCACAAAGATTCTCAAATGAAAACAGAGCTTTGAAGTTGCAGGGAAATGTTAAAATTTGCTCTCCTGTTCGTTCCCCAGCGTGACTTTGTCTGGACGTCCAGACTTAAAAGCTGTTATTGACACACACAAATCTCCTTTCAAGTGGGTGATCACTGCTGGGGCTGTGACTCTTATGCTAAGCAGATTGGAATATGGCTTTTAAAAAATGACCACACATGAAAGACTGTTTCTCCCCTCAAAAGCCATTTCGAACAAAGTGAATGCTGTTCCATCTCATAAAGACAGATGATTGACATTATATAGTGCGTGAAATTTTCCTTTTCAGAATTATGACATTTTATAATGAAAGCAGAGATAATGCTGGGAGCTAGTAATTACACTATATCCTCCCCCACCACAAAAAGATCCATCGGGGGCAGAAATGAAACAATATGTCTTTACAGAGAATGCAATTAAGTAAAGCCAGATTAGAGGAGCCACTGAGGGTAAGCGACATGCCTTATTATCTCCAATGTGTAAATTTAATTTTCTTTTTTTTTTTTTTCCCCTCATCGTTCTTCTTTCCCCAGCATTTTTTTCCTCGCTCCGTGGAGATCAACGTTGCAACAGCTTCATTTTCCTATTGATCTATTTAATATTTTGCCATTGTGCATAATAAAACACTAAACAAAATTTGCTACCCCTGCGCGAGCAGCGTTTCTGCCTCGGAAAAAAGAAAGAGATAATATTGTCGCAAAGATCTTCTCCCCGGGGGTGGATGATGACATTAACATTTTTGTTAGGGAAGGAGTGGCTCAAAATTAAATCTTGAAATCACCAGTGTTTGTCAGAGCCACTCACGGAAGTGGAGGGGAAAGGTGAAATGGCTGAGTAAATATCATCATCTCTGCATCTCTAAAGGCGATGCTAAAAAGGCTTTAAAATAAGGATAGAAAGACTCCCCTCAGGAATATTTATCAGAGGTGCTTCATCTTGATGACAAATCTGAGACAAGACATGCATGGCAATATCTGTTGATGTGAAGAGTTTGTTAATAGCAGGTTCGGGTTTCTAAAAGTGAGATTTTGTCCCCAGGACAAAAAATAACTTTTTGTAAGGGGAAGGATGTACTGTAGATTAGTTCTGCTCAACTGGACAAGGGAAGGAGTGGCACCATCTGCTGAATAAACCACTTCTAGGTTAAAATTCTGTCCATGCCTTTCCTTGAGAAAGAGTCATTTGTACCCAAAATGTTTCAAACAAAGTGTACAAATAGGGTTTTTGTAAATGGGGATGTGTAAGGAATTATGATCCAATCAGTCACGCTCACACCTAATTCAGATTGTAGAAAGGTTGGAAGACTCTGCCCTAGTTGTGTTCAAAGACCTACATATGTGTTATCATTTTTGGTACTGTCAGAAACTGAAATCTGTATTTACAGTAGTTGTATTCTTTAAAATAGAGATTTAAATGATGGGAGAACAGTAGAATAGTCCTGGCTCTGATTGTAATGTCTGGAAGCAGTCTGAAGTCTGGAGTGAGCCCCTTTGCTCCTGCAGGGCAGATATTAAATGGTTACATTTCTGAACTTTGAGGGAAGAATAAATTTTACATTTGGCTACAGTATTTTTCATTGTGCTTTTTCATTACACGAAGAGGAAGATTGTAACGTTGGAATTTATCTTGCTTTGTCTTACCTGTCCAAAAACGGGCAAAGTTGGCCATCCAGGCTCCTTCTGTGAGCACTGGGGAAAGAGGAATCTCTGGAAGGGAGATTCCTTTCATGCCTTTGCTCTCTGTCTCCAAGGTGCGATGAACCATGGGAGCAGAATACATGGGTATGTGTGAGCTGGACAGGAACCTGGCCACTACTTTGCCCTGTTTTCCATGCTTTTTAGATGACTGAAGGTAGATGGAGTGAATCCTGCCTCTTGTGACTTAGAGCTCTTACATAGACTGGACTTTGAGTATTTGTAGTTTAAAAATTATCAATGGATCGAAACTTGTTGCTGAAATAGGTGGAATATTCTGAATGATGAGTCCCACTGAGACCGTGGCAAGCTGAGCATGGGCAATTTGTGAGCAGGAAAAGGGGAAATTGGTGGTTGTGAGCTCCTCCCTGGTTGGTATTTGATGTTATTGCCCTTGAGGAGGGTCCTGCCCCGAAGAGCTGAGGATGGAAGGTGATGGCTTTTTACCGTTCCTGCCCTGGCGTCATAAAAATGTCCAAGGTCATTGCCACTGAGGAGATAACAGCAGCAAAACAAACCCCATGATGTGTGCTCCCATTGCACAAGGTGCATTTCCCTGCTCTTCAGCTTATCCAGGAATTGTTTTGGCGTGTGGAATGGTGCTAATTATGGATGCTGCACGCTGAGGCACGTTAGTCATGAATCTTGGTTTTGAGAGGGGAAGACAAGGCTTTATAAATGAGATTCGTTTAGGCAGCATGTCATCAAATGACCTGATAAGTAGGGACTCATCTGGGTAATGATTAGGTTTTATGTACTATTACAAGGATTGATTTCCTAGAAAGGCAATGAGCACAAAAACCATATCTACAGCAGATTTTATCTGGCTGAGCAAATTACCTGACAAGATAGGCAGGCCCAAACCAGACTTTTAATTTCTGAAAGGGCATGATTTTGACTCCTTATCTGAAAGACTCTGTATTCTGTGTTGGGAATCGCTCCAGTTATTTTGAACAAATTATTTAAAGAGGAAAATAATATTAATTTCCACAGAATTATCTGACTACCTTCAGTGGTGAGAAAGGGACTCCTTACACACTGTGATAAGCATAAATTTCCCTGTTTTGCTTTTTGGTTGGTTTATATTGTTGCCTTTAATTTGACTTTGACAAAGGTTATCAACTTTTTTTCTTTCATGTTTGCCCTTCATTATCCAAAAAAATTACTAGTTTAAAGAAGAGCTGAGTGAGAATTAACCAGGAATTTGTAAAAGAAAACACTCATAAATTTCCATTCAACTAAAATTGGAGCAACACGACACATCCTTCAGATCCCACTCTTTAATGGGTTTTCTATATTAGGAAAGCTGGGCCTTGATCTTCAGGAATTCTGAAGAAAAAACAGCTTCAGTCTGATTCCAAAAAACTCACATAAACCCTACAAATATTCCACTGGTTGCTGCATGGCTGCGCTCTGATCCAAAAATCAGGGGTATTTTATTGAACCAGCTCCTAGAAGTCCACAGTTTCTTTTTATATTGCTTTATTTTGGAAGATAAGTGTACATGAGCTCTGTGGTTTGTAGATTTATGGCTGGGCTTGGCAGAATTACACAAGGAATTATTTCAGCAGCGGGAATGTTGTGATGAATCACATTCCTGCAAACTTCTGGGCAGCCTCTTTAAAACAAAAGCCAGATCTGAGGCTGGGTGTGTGTCTTTCAATGCATCCATGTAAATGGGAATTTTAGAAACCAAATTTATTCAAGTTTTAGGACTTTTTTTTCCACTGCTGCTGACCTCTCCATCTTGTTCTCCCTCTTTCCCTTCCCTGCTTTTCTCCCTAAACTTGCCCAAAGAGCAGGGCTATTTGTAAGCAGGGTGATTGCCTTCCCATTGCCTCTGTAATTGGAGTTTATCACAACCGACTGAGCTGTGGGACACGTTTTATGGCACTGAGCAGCCACCCCTGGGGGGAGAGGGATTTCCCACCACACACAGGGATTTCTAAGCGGTTTTATGGGGTTTTTCTGACGAGTCAGGCTGCAAGAATGTGCTGACACACGAGGAAGCTCCCTGTTGTGAGTGCTTTCCCTCCGCTGTGGTGTTGATTTCAATCTCAGCAGCGGGAAGGAAATCTGAGATGAAAATGGGATTGTGCTCCCTGGGCTGCAGAGGTGGGGTAAAGGTTTAAACTCAGTGGATAGGGCCAGAAGGAAAGGGGAGGCAAATTTTAGGCTTCAAAATCGTTGTGATTTGGTTTTCAATTTCTTTTAATTTATTTTTTTTATTCTAACCCATCATTTAATCCAATGATAATGGTAGTGAGGACCATTTCTGTTAAATTCAGTAATATTTGGTTCATGTTAAAAGCCTTAATTCAATAAATACAAATTGAAATCGTTGATAATGGAGTTTTTCAGAGGCTCTAGAATAGGAGCTCACTCCCTGAATTTCTCTTTCTGTTGGATTCAGTATTGACTTTGCCATCTCATTTACTTGAGTTCTACTTGAGTTCTGGAAAAGCTGCCTTGTGTTATGATAGTGTTGTTTTTTCTTCTTTTTTTTTTTCCTTGCAAAAAGCTGAAACAAGCATGATTAATTTGAAAGGGTGAGATTTATTTCAACTTAGCAGATGTCTTTGAGACCACTTGTAAAACAACTTCGAGGCCTTGAGCATAAATGGCTGTTGCAAAGATTCTTTGTATTTAAAATAGAAGCCTAGACAGATATTAATAATGAAAAAGGCCAATAAATGACCTTTTCTTCACTTTTGTAGAGTAAATGCAGTATTGAATTTTTCATCTGTTGTTTTCTTTTGAAATGTGAGAGATCACAAAAATGAAAGCAGGTGAATTAGATTGTATTCTCCACAGACACAACCTTGATGCTGTAGCAGTGTTTGGATACAAGAGAATTATTTTTTCATTTATTCTGTTTATTTTCTTGATCTCCATGCTGTGTTACCGCTCCGCGTTTTCACGAGGGTGATCTAATTTTATTCATTTGTACAAAGGTAATAACATTTCTTTTGTTGTTTTCTTTAAGCTCTCTGTGCTGTCAGGCTTCAACTCTGAAGAAGTTCATTTGTCTGGCAGTCAATGGAGCACCTGATGTAAATCAGGACAACCCTGAGCAACCCTAGAAGGGAAATAAGTTTATGGCTAGCAAAGAATGGCTTCTGTTATGCTATCACCTTGTAATTAAAAGCCACATTAAGAGTGGTTGCCAGGTGAAATTTCAGCACTGGGGAGATGCAGGGTGGAATCCTGAGCAGGATGGGAGTGAACGGACAGAAGGGACAAGGATTTGACTGCTTCAAATCCCAGAATGGTTTGGGTTGGAAGGGACCTTAAAGCTCATCCCTTTCCACCCCTGCCATGGACAGGGACACCTTCCACTATCCCAGGGTGTTCCAAGCCCCGTCTAACCTGGCCTTGGACTCTTCCAGGGATGGGGCAGCCACAGCTTCTCTGGGCAACCTGTGCCAGGGCTTCCCCACCCTCAATCTAAAATATTTGTTCCTTAAATCTCATCTGAATCTCCCTTCTCTTAGATGTCCACGGGGCTCCTTTTGATCAGACAATTGAATTGTTGGCCTTATTATCATCATTCCCAACCCCTCGGTGATGGTGTGGAACAGCTTCGGGCGCTGCCCCCACCAGATCCAACCCATCTCTGCAGCTCCTGCTGAGGGAGCGCTGAGTGCAAAGGAGGAGCAGCACAGCCCGTGGTGCTTTGGCTCATGAGACCGTTTATATTCTTGCAGAGTAAGTTACAGTGAGAAACAGAGGTTGGAGGGAACAAACTCCTGCCTGGGGATGGGGCTGTGGCCCTGCAGTACCCAGAGTGCTGGGAAGCAGAGCCCTGGGGTGTCTGACATGTGCCCCCACATCGGCTTTGCTGCAGATTTCAGCCTGTTTTGGCTGTGTGGGGTTTATTCAGCCCAGGCCAAGGAGCTGATGGGGCTGGTATCAGTCAGGTGAGAAATCAAAGCATTTCAAGTGGTGGTTTCCCGTGGGCACAGGCTGAGTTGACCAAAGTTTAAATCTGTTCTCTGCTTGGGGCTATCCAGAGGATGGATTTGTCTTAAAAATGCCCCATCCTTCAGAAATACCCCTCATTGCTGCAGGGACACCCTTGAGGTTGTGGGACACGACCTGAGCCCAGCCAGCTTTGCTTTCCAGGACTGAGAGGCTCACGAGTGAGAGATTAATGTGTTTTCCCCCAGTACAGAGCAGGATATTTTGTCCTGCTCTGTTTCCATTGGGATTTTTTAGCTCTTTTCACAGCTTTGTTCATTCCTGAGACATTAAAATGCTCATTGGCATCGCTTTTATTGTGACACATCTAAGCCTGGCCATTCCTGTGGGCATCTCAGGCACTGGTCAATAGGTGAGGAGCTGGGACACTGGGAGTGACTGTGCATGAGACCTGGTGCTTAACCAGGGGGAAAATCCTCCAGGAAAAGGACACCAAGAGCCAGCCCAAGTCTGCAGGGCTAAAATCTTCTGAAGGACAAGGTATTAACCACGGGCTTAAAGCTTGTACCTGTGGTGTGCTGAAGGGCTGTACCAGGAGCTGATGCTGATTTCTCTCCTGCAAACACAAATCCCTGCCCTGTTTTATTTGTTACCTGATTGATTGATTGATTGATTGATTTTAAAGCTTCAGCTCCTGAACTACAGGAAAATCATGATCCATGTCTAGAAATACAGTGTAATACACAATAATTCTTTGCTGGCCCCAGGAGCAAGAATTCAGCCTGGTGAGCTGGGCTTGGGCAGAGCACTGTTGGTGCAAGGGGAGTCAGTGGCACTGCAGAAGTGTGGAATAGTGTGAAGGGCCAATTTCTGGGTTTGTTTCCATTTAAACCTTGTGTTAATGGTGTCTGGATTGGAGAAGTGGAACAAGATGGAGAAATTTGACAGGAAAAACACCAGAGAGAAACAACAGAGCCTTCAGGTCTCGTGGTGGTCTCAACACCTTGTAGGACTTGCTTGGCTTTGAGATGTGTGTGAGGGGTTCTGCACTCGATTCATGCTGCAGTCAAAGGAAAAAGGCCTCTAGTGAGGGCTGACAAAAGCTTTATAAAGAGACACAACCTAAATAACAGAATGCAAAGTACTTATTGCAGTTGAATATGCATGTTCATGAATCCAAACCCAAATGAAGCCAATGAAATTACTCCCTAAGCTTTTGGTTTCTTCTTTCTGGTTGTTTTTTCCATGCCTAACACTACATAGGAGCTTCCTGAATTTTAATGGATGAATTCCAGTATCTCTGTTTACACCAACTGATTAGATTCCCTGCTGTAAGCTCCACTGTCAGGGATAAGTCTGCAGAGACCAGTATTTGCAAATTTATCGCCTCTCTATTTATTTGTAGGTAAAATATTCTCGAGTGATTCATCTCATCACTAGAGAATGCTTTTCCAAATAAATTGCACTGCTTCCTAAAATTTGATTCCTATTTCATATTCCTGTTGTTTGCTTCGTTTATATCCTTTATCAAATGGCTTTGGGCAGGTTTCTTACAACCTTATAACTGTCATGCCTCTGATATCACTCATGCATTTCCATCAGGGTGAGTGTGTTCTGCAGCTGCTGTGCCCTCTCTGTGGGTTGAAATCCAAGGGTGGGATTCCATTTTCTACCATGCATATTACATTTGTTGGAAATATTAACAGGAAGGCAGGACTTGAGCACTGCAAGTGGTACTGATGTAGAAGCAGGATGGATATAAGTGCTTTTTGTGTTAAACCTCGCTTCCAGCACAACTTGAACTTGTTGAAATTCGGCTGAGTCAGCTCATTTACAGTGTCTGGGAGATGCTGGAAGACAAGAGGTTTCCTTCTAACAGTTGTGGGTTTATTTTTGTTAGTGTGGTACTTTGAGTTGCAGTCATAGACCTTCTGTTCTAAGGAGTTTAGACCAAAAAAGGAGTTCTTGCTTCAGAAAGTTTAAACTTTTTTATCAAAAGGTAGGAGAGCGTACAGATTACAATGCACAAGAGACACCAGGAGGTAACACCAGTCAGCACAAGTTCTGCAGCTTCAAGGCTGCAAAGTATTTTAATGAAAGCTTTGTGTGGACACAGATATGTTTTGCTTAGAGAGTGGCTTTTGCTTCTTTACAACTTAAACCAGGCTCCTTCCTTGGAAAGGAGGTAGATTGAAAAAAAATCATTAATTTTTAGGGTATCAGGTTGAAAGAAAAGCTCATTTATTATGGTTGCACTTAAAATTTCTCTAGTTACAGCCGAGAGAGAAAGGGTTTCTACTACATTATGCTTTATCAAATCTCTATTTTATGGGATTACAAACGCTGCTCACAGTTCTGAATATCAGCAAATTATTGTTGTGACATTTATCCTGGGGTAACAGCCCAAAGCTGCTGCTGGAGCGTAACCCAAAGGTGGGGGAGGCTCAGCCCTGCAGCAGCCTCAGCTCCGTGTTTGCACGGCCCTGGGAGCGACTCCAAGGCTTTGCTGCACTCCCAGGTGGAGTCCTCCTCCCCCTTCCATCAGAAATAAATTGCCAGATCCCACATAACCTTTCTAACACCTCGTTTTGAAAAACAAAGCTCCGTATTCTCTGTTAGTTCTCACTGCTTTGAACTTTAAAAGAGATGTAAGCGAGTCCATGGCGGTGATGGATGGCCCCGTGGCTGCTTTTATGGTGACTGAGTCACTGGAGGAGAACAGAGTGCTGGGAGGGTTCCCAGCAGAGCTTGTCCAAACGCCTGCCCTTCAGTTTTCCTGTGGTGCAGAGCTGCTTGCTGGGGGTGGGAACTGAACCTCCTAATTAAAAATTATGAGTAGAAGTGCTGCTGTTATTTCAGACTATGGAAAGTGGGTTTTTACGAAGCCAAGACCTCCTTTGAATTGAAGGGATGGTGTAACAATTAGCAGAAATATTCAAGAATTCATTGGGAATATATTGCCCAGGTCTCGTGGAAAGGTCAATGAAGACAAAACACGTTAATGCTCCCAGTGTTTATTTGGCTTTCTGTGTTAGGATCAGTCCCATTAGCTCTGATGAGGTGAGTGGGGGAAGCATATGGAGGATTGGTGTCTCAGCTGGAATCAAATGAGTTTATGAGTGTTCAGAGTCTCAGCAATGGGACTTGACTTTCAGTTTTACTGTGCCTTATTTATACTGTCCCATCTGTAAAGAGAAAAGCAAGGATAAAAAGGGAGCTTTTCACTGTCTCTGGTGCAGCTGCTGTGAGTTGTCAGAGCTCCCTGGTGCTGTCCCTTGGACCTGAGTTTGGGTTGGCTGTTGGGAACGTTTGTGGGGAGTTACAAACTTTCATGAGCTGACCGAAAAAAAAAGGGATGTTGCCTAAGCTCACAGCAGCCAATTCTGCCATTCTTTCCCCCATTCACTTAATGCTGCAAGATAAAAGCCTGCTTTAACATCAGCATTAGCATACTCCTCCACGCTCTGTTCTCTCATACGCAATCCATCCACTCAGGCACCAAGAGCAGAAATGAAAAAGCAAAAGCTTTAACTCAACCAAACGCCAGCCCCGGCTGTAACCACACCAGGGCGGTGATTTGTGCAAAGGATGATATTCCCCACCTCGCCCAGAGCAAACTCCCTTAGCTTGGAATCACGTTCCCCCTACTACCCATTGAATGTCCACACGTTCTGTCAGCACTGCAGCTGCAAGGAGACCAATTTTACGGGGCTGTGAATGTTCCCCCTCCTGATGGAGCTTCCCTGAACGATGGGAGAAAGGGACACAACGTGGGGAACAGAGAACCAAACACCCACCCCTCCTGGACGTGCTGTGCCACACAGACAAGAGGGGACCTGGGGGGAGTTGTGCCTCCTGGCAGGACAGCCCTGGGAGGACACAACTGTTTGGAGACAGCAGCCAGCACTGTGACATTTCCCTTTATTGGGAGCATCTGCTCTCGGGGCGGTACCCGGCCTGCCTGGGCTGCTTTCTGTGTCACTTGGAGGGGCTCAGCAGATTCTCAGGCTCTGAGTCAAGTTGTTCAAAGTTTAAATCAAGTTAGAGTCCAAAGCTGTCGTGTTGACATCAATTTCTCACGCAGCACCTTTGATATTATTATGCCTGCTGGAGTATGGAATGGCAGTGGGGAAAAGGGCTGTGCATATTTTTGTTGTTGTTGCAATTAAACCGAACAGAGAGGGTCCAAATTGTCTTTTTCGGGATTATTTCTAAGAAGAAAGGACTTAAATGGACAAAATTGGTAGCTGTTTACAGCTTTCCATGTCAGTATTGTCATTTTGGTGCCTAAGAAAATGGTGATGTTATTTATTCACAGCATTTGTCTTCAAGTATTCATGTTTTTTGATGAGATATCCCAATGGGGAACTAATGATCTTATGAGGAGCAATTTAAAACCTCCAGAATAACTAAAAGTTGAACCCCACAGTACAGATGTGTTGCTACACTTTAGTGGGAATAGGAAATATCTCCAAAGATCTTTATTGTGAGCCAGCTGGAAGCAAACTCCTGACTTGTGTCCTGGGTGATTGAGCCTGTCAGTCACAGCACGCAAACCAGGCTGGATGCCCTGCCCAGCTCAAGTGAAGTTTTTCTGGTCTCAGTGGGGCAGAAAAAGTTCTGTATTCTGAAAAGCTTTTGAGCTGATGAAGCCCTTATTTTGCAGCTCTCTGTTCTTGAGGAAAATGCATTTCTGAGAAGCTGCAGTACGAGCATTGATGCTCCAAGATCTGTTGGGGATGAAAAGATGCTGGGAAATGCTGTGGTTCCAGGTGCAGGAGCTCTTTGCAGTCTAACAAGCTGCTAGGAAAAGAGGGAAACAGAAGGAAACTGATAGCACCCTGCTATTCCTTCCTTCTGTGTTCTTGTGAGACTGTCTCCGAGGAGGAAGGAACTGCAGGAAGGCCAAAGGACTCATTTGTTATTGCCCTCCTCGCACTGCCATCTGTTGCTGTCTTTTTCCAGCGTGAAAGGGAAGCATTCACAGTTATTTTTCCATCTAAGGACTGTGCTGCACCTACCATGGGCATAATTCAAGTGTCTGGATCCGCTCCCCGCGTGTTGCGGTGCGAGCCCAGAGCGGGCACATCCCTTCTGCTTGAGGTGAGGGATGAAACCACTCCCAGGGTTTGTATTGGAATGAAAGTTTAGATCAGAACTAAGAGCTGCTGCTAATTCTTGATAATTTCTCAATAATCTGTCGTGGAGAGAGCCACGGAGCGTGTGGCATTTTACACACAGGAGAACTTAGCCTATGTCTTACCTATTGCTGACTCTGTCGTGTCTGCTCCGTGTCCAATTCCTTCCTGGCACAGTGGACCCTCAAAGCCCCTGTAATGCTCCTATTTCTTCTGGCACAGAACTCATTTGGTGTTGCTTATGTCACTTGGCCCAGTGTCACGAGCCAGAACAGCAAACAATCCTCTGTGGCACAGACGTGTCTGTGCTGGGCTGCTTTGCAGGTGGAGCTGCTAATTGCAGAGAATTCCTCCAGGGCTGCTTTCACTTCACGTGCACTCGCCCTGGCCCTTCTTCATTTTGCAAGGCAAACAAAGAACAAGGGCTGATAACGTTTTACATTTATTCTTTCCACTCGTTTATCTAAATGACATTAGAGAAGTGCCTTATCTGATGTTGTTCTCCTTCTGGTGGAGCAGCCACCATGTGTGCTTTTGGCAGGCAAAGCTGCTCCAGCCATCAGGAAAACTGCAGGTGCTATCAGGGAATGTTTTTGTCCAACTGTTGACTGATATCCAGGGGTTTAACGTGGAGATCCTTCCCTGTGCACCCTGTGGTTGTGGCTCTGATGAAGAGAACACTGCCAGGGATAAGAGGCTGAAGGGAGAAGGTTCTGTGTTTATTGTGCATCCCCCTCCTCATTTCAGTGTTCAGTGGGGCTACAGAGGGGGCACAGGTCTAAAGGAAATCTTCAGCATATTCATTAAATTATGACTTAGATGTCCTCTCCAGCCTGCATCTCCCTACTACACAGCAACAGCCTTTTCCAAGGATCTGCTTTTCTCCTTGGTGCTCATTGCAGTGAAAATGAACAATATTTTCGTGCAACGATAAAACCAAGTGTAGGACTGAGCAAAAACATTGGCAAACAGCACTGCTGAGCATGAAACTCCTGGATAAAGCCTCCCATGTTCTCACAGGGATGGAAAATTGGGAGGGAGCTGTTTGGCTGGAACAGGCACTGATGTCTTTGTCCTTCCTGAGCTAAATGGGTTTTGTCCAGCAGGAGCTTTGCCTGGACAGGGATTGCAGCATCCAGACAGCCTGGGCACGAGGGGAGGCTGCAGAGGCTGCAGGCACCTCTGGCCCCACCACCCAGAGGCACAATAGTTGCTCCTGCTTGTTTTAATTGAGTTTATTAATAATTGAAACAGGATTTATGGTAGCTCCAGGACACTGGAGCACTTGACATCTCACCATCGTGTGAAATGCCAAAGTTCCCTGAGCTGGGATTGGAATCGGTGGCATGGGGAGAGCACAGCTGTGTCTGGCACTGCTCTCCTGGTAGAATCCAGCTGCAGGTGCTTGGAAAATCTCCTTCCAGGCTTCTGAGGATCAGAATGAATTCTACACAGGACAGGGCTTGGAGCAACCTGGGATAGTGGAAGGTGTCCCTGCCCATGGCAGGGGGTGGGACTGGAGGGTCCTTAAGGTCCTTTCCAACCCAAACCATTCCACGATTCTATGGCTGCTTTTTTATCGATCTGTGCCAAACAGATATAATAATAATTACAAGGTAAGTGTGATGATGACAGCTCCACGGACAAGTAATTATCACCCAATCTGCCTGTAACTTCCTTCCAACACTTATATCCTGGGTTTTGCATAAATTTTCCAATCAGATAATGATTTGTGGTCCACAAAGCTGATTCTGATATACCTGAAGGGTCTGGCAGTTTGTGATTTCCTACAGCATTAAACCATAGAAACAAATCGGTGTTTAATGTGGATTTTAGTTTTATTAGCTCCCCTCCACACTTCAAGAAACAAGTGTGTTGACTAACATAAATCAGGGGTTTGAGACCTAAAGTATACCTGTTCTCCAGCCTTCTCTGTTCAGGGGAAAGAAAAACAAGAAGACAATTTCTTGCAAAGTAGAGCTGGTAGAAAATGGAGGAAAAAATGTGATGATCCTCAGGTCTGTGGGAAAGATTCACAGCATTAATGATGCTGTTCCTCCTGAAGACACCCTGTTGGTGTTCCCCTCTCCTTCTTCACAGTGCCCACTGCAGTTGTTAAATGTTGTGTGTGTTCTCCATCATAAAAGTGTTTTCAGGGGTGGAGCTTTCTGTACCAATGATAACATCATTAATCTTCCTGATTTTTGGGGAAAAGTTGAGCAAAAAAACCGTTGTGCAACAGCCCCAGACTGGTATCATTAATCAGTGATCATTTCAAGGTATTAATTAAAGCACTGGGCTTTTTGCCTGGAAAACGTACTTCAAGGCATTTTTTCACACCAATAAAGTAAGTAGTTTCCATTAAAGGGCAATTAGCAGAGACACAAAAGCAGGGAAGTGCTCAGTCTGATTCATCAACCCCATAAACAAGGTGCTGCCACCATTCCTCCAGCCTTAAATGAAAAAAAAAAAAGAGGCTTCTGAATGCCTCTATTATCTGTATCATCTGTTATGGAAATCTGGAGATGCTTTTCCTGTTGTAGTTCAGATATTTTCTTATTTTTTCCAGTTGCACGCAATAAAAGAGCCCTTTGTGTTGTTTATTCAGAGTTTCTAAAAACATTTTAATGATGTGAATGGAGAGAGGATTTTAAGGAAACGCAGAGTTCACAGTCAGACAATCCCACTGAAGCCTCTGACGTGCTATTAGAGGGGGACTGCTGTGCATTTGAATGCTGCTCACCAAACTAACAAACCTGGCTTGCCTTTAAAGTCAAGTCGTGGCAGCACTTTTTTGTCAGCCAAGCCTCCACAGGCCATTAGAGACCCTTTGAATTCAATTATTTGCTTCTGGATTAGGGAGAACTAACACCCAATGGCGCAGAGGTTGTTTCAAAAAAGGATTTTATTTTGTTTCTAACTGTCTGTCCGGTGCTCCTGGATAAAATAGATGCTCTAGCCTGAACAAATGCAGAAACTTGAGAGATGGGGCAAAGCAGGGGTGAGGCTGATGGTCCTGTGCTACAGCTGCCGTGAGCAGCATCCCTCCCACCCTGTTCCCTGGTGCTTTGGCAACCCCTATGCATAAGATACTTCATGATAACATATATATAAAAGCAAATTAGCTTTGCTCAGAAGTGAACAGGATCCTCAGCCTGGGCTTGAACTCAGCATCTTCCCCCATAGACAGTGAAAGGGGGCAGGTCTGGAGCAGGGGGTGGAACACAGACCCGTGTCTCAGCCCTGGGATTTCTCTGGTGGGCCTTGGTGCACGGGAGCAGCCGAATTTCCCGGGTGCCTTGGTTTTGAGCTTTGATCTCCTGCATTTCTTCTTGACCATCACCTTCTCTGCATGTGTTGGGAGCGCTTCCATCTACACAGGGCTGAGTCGGCCGGCGCTGAGGGCGGACACAGCTCCCTAATTAGCTCTAAATTAGCATGGCTGTGATTTAGCACTCTGCTCCCTCTCGGTGGTTCCTATTGATTTACCGGGTTTCACTCTGCAGCTCCTAATTCAGCCCTTTGCAGTGGGTGAGGAGCCTGCCCGTGTAACAACACCGGGAATCACCAACTGCAAACCAACCCAGTTGGGGCCAAGGGGTGGTTTTTGGCTGTTCAAGCTGTGCCCTGGTCCAAAAGGGACCAGGAATGCCCTTGTGAAGATCCTTGGATAGTCCACATGTGCCGTGCTTTGGCTCACGTTGCACAGCTCTTTCCAAGTGGAAAAGCTCTGGGTTCCTTGAAACAAAGCCAGGGGAACTTTAACTCTGAACAGGCCCTTGGGCTGTGGAATTGCACTGGGAACAGGTCCTGGATGGGTGCTTGGATGGACTGTCCTGCCAGCTGGGTGCTCTGGATGGATTCCTGTATTGCAGCACCGCTTCCCGAGGTGGATGCAGCCCTGGAGACCCTCCAAAGGGCCCTTTGGTTTGGGGGGACCTGACAGAGCAGACTCAAACCCTTCCTTTGGTGTCACACGTGTCCTTCTGCTCGATGGCAACACCTCCCAGCAAGCCACGGGTCTGGCTTCACGTCCTGTTGGTGCAGCAGGGGCACAGTGACAGCACCTCCCCTCTCCCCGCAGCCCTCAGGGAGCTGCAGCGGCATCAAAGGTTCCCAGTAAACATCCTTACGGGATCATTTTTCTTCTAACAAGATTTACTTCCCACAAAATGAACCTGGGTGTTTGCCATTATTGGGAAGTGACTGCCGTGTTGGGGATGAATCATCTCGGCTGTTATCTGACAGGTGCCAATCATTGATTTGTCCTTGTTCAGGATGAGGCAGAGAGGGAGCCAAGGCAGTGATTTGTCTCCTTCCAAAGAGGAAACATCTGCCTGAGCCTTGTTTCCCTCAGACACAGGGGCTGGTGGTGCTGATCATCCCAATGAACCTGGGGGAATCATTGAAGTCCCTCTTTTCCGAACCCGTGCACACAAAACAACTCTCATCCCTCATCCATTTCACTCAATTGATGTGTTCAAATCCCAACCTGTGCTGCTGAGGAAGGAAAGGCAGGTTACAGGTGTGACAGAGCTGCCGTGCCTCTGAATGGTCTGAAAGATGCATTAGCATTTTAGAGGATTTTTCTTAATACATCACAGCTCCCCTCATTATATTTGCTCAGGGTAATTAAGGTGGTGATTATTCAATCAGTCCCATGGCAGATTTCTTCTTTTGCAGAATAAAATTGATGGGAGGGCTTTCTTGTCTTGAGGAGAAAAAAAAAAATGGTTGGATACAGCGTGTCATATTGATTCTATAATGCATGGTTTGCCTCGTAGTCATTTTTTTTTCCCTCTTGGTCTCCAGTATGTGCTGCAAGGACCTGGTGTCAGTAAAATTGGCTGTCTGTCATACAAGAGTTATTAGAGGGAAAAAGAGCAATTTTCTGACAATAAGATTAAATTTTAATGGAGGAAAGAAAATGAAGTCATGGGTAACAATATAGGACTTTTTGGGGAAAAAAGCACTGTTCAGAAATATTTAATAATAAATAACAGTATAAATAAATACATAGGCTATTTCTCATAGAGAGCAAATTCACTGAAATTATGCTTGGCAGGAGGGAAGGGGGATTGCACAGCCAGGAACCCACCTGAGCCTGAGCATCTCCCAGCAAATCGAATTTTATCTTACATCCCATTCCATCGACATTTATGGAACTGCCTTTCCAACACACAGAGAAGTTTTATCCAGCAGGACCTCTCTGGGTGTTTAATGGAAGGAAAGCACGGTTGGGAGTTTTGTACTGGGACTCGGAGGCTTGACAAACACCAGCTTTATTTAGAAAGGGTTCTCTGGGACAGAAATGATGGCCCCTGCTTGGAAAAGTGTCTGAAATTACCGGGATGTGCAGGGGCGAGCGATGCGGAGCGCAGCGTTTGCTGCGAGATCCCGCTCCGGATAAAGCCGCAGCACACAATGGATCACTGCAGCGCTGCCCCCAGAGCCTGGGATTTGCTCTCTAATCTCTTCCACCAGGACTATTTTCTAGATGTTTTTTTCTTCACAAAATAGATTAATAAGTCCGCAGCATTTTGTGCCTCTGTCCCGTATTCAAAACACATTCGCTGACATGGGTGAGAAAATTGAAGTTAAATCATCCCTGGGCCACCGTGAAGATTGCTGCTGCGTTTTGGGCATTTTAAAAACATGCCTCTTGTTCTTGTTTCTTTTTGTTGTTGTTGTTGTTAAAGTGAGGTTTTGCTATCTGTCTGAGGGCTTTAGGAAGCTGTAGATGACTTGCTGTCATCGGGATGTGAAGGCTGCGGGTGCGGGAGGAATTGCTTTCCGGGCGAGCACAAACCCTGGCCCTGCGTTGTGCTCTTGGTAGAAATTGTGTACAGGGGGTAGAGGCGGGGAGAGGAGCTCAGCGTGTCAGCAAGGTGACAGTGAAGGCAGCCAAAATGCAAATGCACGGGAAGAAATGGATGCGAGACGCCCGAGTGGACAGGGGAAATCACGCTGAGAGATCAAACACAGAGGCAGGCATGAGAAAGTGAAGTTTAGCTGCAGAACAAACATACTGATTGGCAAGGAGGAATTGCTTAGAAACACAAAGAAAATAAGCCAGCCAAGAGCACAGAGCCCCGGTTCAGGGGAAGGCTGTTCAGGGCTGCTCTTTGCATGAATGAGAGGGGAAGTTGTGAAGTGGCTGCGTGGGTGGCTGGAGCGCTGGTGTGAAATGGTCCCCTGTTAGCTGGAGCAGATACAGGAAATTATTGATGTTGTTTTGGTCCTCAGAGCTGGCAGAAATTCTTTCCCCTGGGAGATGCATCTTTGGGGAGCGAAAGGTGATCTCTGTCTCTGTGGCACTGCGTGTTCTGTGGGGCGAGCGAAGGGACTGACTTTGCACAAGGGTCATGTAAATTCAGAATCCGGGGGAAATTCAGGCATCCGTCATTCAGCTCCGTGTATTGCAGAATGCTCCTGGAACCAGGGAGGATCCAAACACATTCCTGATGTGTGTGTGTGTGCAAGCCCTTAGCCTGGATATGGGATGTTGTTGCTGTGTGATTGAGATATGGCTGCTACTGAAATTTGGAAGGGAAACTAATTCCTTATTTCTTCCCACTAACTCCCTAAAAGATTGACAATCCAGGCTCCTGGATTAGTGTGTGTGTGGAAGTGGGTTCACCAAACAGAGAACTTTGCATTTGAGAAGTGTTTGCACATGAGGAAAAGACTTTTGTTTGGCCAAACATCTTTGATCAGGGGCTTGGAGTTGTGTTTGCCTCTTCTTTTCGTGGGAAGGTTGAGCCTCTTCCTTGGCACTCCCCAACCTGTCCTCCCTATGGGAAGCTTCCTCCCTGCCTTCCAAAGATGCCTGAAGCTGTTAGAAAAGCAAAATGAAGTAAATCTGAGGCAAACAACAAAGTATGGTGTTACCCACACCACATTATTGTTCACTCAGAGGAGGCTGAGGAGTGATGCGTGAGTAGTTAATTTAAAATATAATTAAAAAGTCCTGAGGGAGGAAAAAGTGAGATTTACTTCTTTCCTTTAAAGAAGGAGGGGAGCTGCATGCTCATTCTTTAAATGTAGGTCCCTCTTCGTGCTCTTGCTTACTGGGAACTTTTTTCCTGAAGATTCTTTGGGCTAAAAAAAGAGTCTTTGCTTCTGTGCTGCTTCGCTCCACAGGTTCTAAAAGACCTTTATGGTTTCCTTGAGCATACAGTATCAGAAGCTTTTATTAATAGAAACATTATTTGGGAGCATCCAGCAAGTATAGATCTCATTTTAAAACACCTTTTAAAAGGATATCTTTAATATTTCTGCACCTGGTAATGAAATTCCAAAGGGACTGGACAACTTTAAAGCTTGTAGTGCATCCCAGTGGATGCTGCAATTTTACTCAGATTTTTCTACATCCAGGACCCTCCAGCGTGCTTTTGGCTCTTTGCTGATGAGCTCCAGCAACATAAAACTTCCCCAAAAAATCCCTGAAGGACTTTGCTTCTGTGCAGGTCTCCGGTGCATCATCTTCTCACATGTCAGCATTTAAATGGCTCAAAATTCTTGACCTGCTTCGCTTCACTGCAATGCTCATTATTTCTGCAGCTCTGTCAGTTCTGCCAGGAACATTTACAAACCAAATCACATCTGCTTTGGCTGCTATCAATCAATAGATGAGGAAAGAGAGATCATTGCATCTATTTATGAAAAACTAATTGCAGGGCAATTAGGATTTCTTGGATTTTCACCTGTGCTTGTGCTGTCTGCAGTTTTAATAATATCCTCTGGCTCTTCATTTTTAACACACAGGAGAAGTAAAGACATGAGCAACATAAGGGACTTCCTGCCACATTTTGGTTTTTATTTTGCTACCTGATATTTGTGTTGCCACACCCCTCCTGGGTGCTCGAGTTGTTGTGCTGTCCCCAGGAAAATGCCATATAAAAGGCCAAAAGGAGCAGTGGATGAAAATCTGGGGTGTGACTGTTCCCATCTCAGGGCTGGGGTGGCTGAGGCTTAAAGAGAAGGATGTGCTTGGTCACAGTGGGGCACTCTGTGGGTTTCTCAGCCCATCTCTCTCTGCTGCGCTACAATGAGCCCTGATTTAGGGCCACCCATCAGCTCCATGTGCACACCTGGGAAATAAATCCAGATCCTGGAACAGCATGGAGCTTTCCCAGCCGGGATGCTCCTCCTCAGCCTCCCACGTGCTTGGGTTTGTGCTGAGGGGTGATCCACCCTCTGTGGGATGGGGCATTCTTGCCCCATGCAGGTAGAGCAGGTGCTCAGTTCTGCTCCCACATGGGATCAGATCAGCCTGACCCACTGAAAGCCGAGCCCAGCTCCCCCTCCCTGCTGGTGTAACTCGAACTGGGGCTTTGGAAAGTGCAAAGGGACCTGGATTTACACCAGCTCAGAAATTGGCTCCTCAGCCAGGCACAGTGGGACCTGGCAGTTTAGAGAAAGGGAGACCAAACATTTTTGTAGCTGAACTTAACTCTTTGTAGCTGGCAAGTGACTGAAACACCCATTAACATGTCTGATGTCCACATTCCCATAACAACCATTTAATTACCAGGATTCTGGTTGCTCACCACGGGCTTGACTTGCACTGGAGCTGTTTCCACTGACGTCAGCTGTCTCCAGATGAGCCCCAAAGTGCCTTTTTCCAGGTATTCCAGAGTTACAAGCTGGCATTCGGGCCGTGATTAGCCACCCAAATTGCCTGCTATTTTTTCCTGCTCTGTAATTGGATTACTGTAATATTAGCAAATAAAAGCAGGAGCTGAACAACAACGAAGCTTTAATATAAAACGAGCAGAGAGGAAAGAGAACATCAGCAGGCAGGAGATTTAAAAATATAAAAGTGCTAAAGTGATTCGTTTCTTCCTTCCAGCTGGAGCGTTGCGTAAACTCACGTTCACACATCACGGGTCTCGTGGCACAGCTGCCATGTGAACAAGGCAGGAAAGCTGGAACCCAGGAACCAGGGAAAGTCAGACTTGAGAGGTTGTCATTTCAAACTTCTCATGCAGAGGGGGAAGTTTTTATCTTTTTTTTTTTTTCCCCTTTAATGCAACATTTTTGTATGCACACGTTCTTGATTTATACAGAATATCATTTGCAAGTGTCACTTATGGGTTTATATTGAAAAAGGGCAGGGTTAGACTGGATATTGGGAAGAAATTCTTCCCTGTGAGGCTGGGGAGGCCCTGGCACAGGTCGCCCAGAGAAGCTGTGGCTGCCCCATCCCTGGAAGTGTCCAAGGCCAGGTTGGACGGGGCTTGGAGCAACCTGGGATAGTGGAAGGTGTCCCTGCCCACGGCAGGGGGGGGAATGGGATGAGCTTTAAGGTCCCTTCCAATCATTCTGTGATTCTGTGATAATTCACTTGATTTCCCTGCCCTGGGGACCCACCTCTTTGGGTGGAGAGACTTTATAGGCCTTGAGCTCCTTCTCTACTGTTCATGCTTGCATAAAAATAGATAAAAATACCCTCAAAGTGAATAAAAGTATTTTATGAAAACGAGCAGATTATGAAATGTGATTTAACATTTGGCAGCAGTTACTGGCTGTTCTTTCCTGCTGTGGGATCAGCCTGAGTTGACCACCAGGATAACACAGGGGGAGTTGTCTGTTCTTGACGTTGTACAGACACCAAAACGATCACCTTGCCCCCAAAATCTGGCAGCCTAATGTGAGTGGACCTACAAGCTCTTGCTTAAGTATGGATGAAACTTTATTGCTCATAAATTGACAATCTCAGAGCAAAGACAGTGCTGAGATAGTATTTTTGGTGGGGTTTTTATTGCCTCCCAAGGAACCTGCTCTTTCCACCATGGGAATGAATGATGGTGCTGGCAAATTGCTCCCATTTTTTATGGGTAAGCAGACACCTTCCTATTCAGCGATTCCTGAGTTAACTGTGAGATTATTTAGAGCCTTTAAAACAATCAGCACACACCCCAAAAGAAGAGATCTGTCTGTGTGCAGGAGCCTGTGTGTCACCTGCTGCTTCCTGGCCCACAGTCACATTTTTTACCTGGCTCGGGCCATGGCAGCACTCAGAGGGTTTGTTTTAACAATCCTTTCACATCCCTTTCTTTACAACTCCTTTAGTATTCCTGCTGAAAAAAACCTCATCAGAACTGAGAGGGGGTGAGGGCTGAAGAGGACTGATGGGTTATCAGAGAGATGCAGCAAGAGGAGAAGGCAGGAGGAGCCTAAACCCTTGGGCCTGGACCTGCCATTGGATCAGCGTGGCTGCAGGAATGGACATTTCTGTGAATTTAATGAGCACGTCATGATTTGACAGATTATTTTCCCCCAATCCTTGGCATTAGTTGTCAAAATCTCTGGTTTAGGTTGGTTTGGTGCCTTCCTGGTAGAGATTTGCTACCAAAGGCAGCAGAAGGTACCAGAACACTTAGAGAGGGTCTTGCATTATAATCTCTGAAATGAGATAACTGAGCAGAATATTGATCCCACATTGTTAACTTATTGTGGCCTATGGAATAGGGAGCCCTGGAAAGCTGTAATTTAGTTGGAGAATTCTCCAAACACACAATAATTTCTTTTCTGTTCCTGATGAGCTTCATAAAAATATTTCCAACCTGGTCTATGTAGACTGGTGGCTTACAGCTCATCAGTCCTGGTTTTATTTTGGATTTTTAGATGATTAAACATAAGACTTCCAATATTTTCAACTTTACAGCAGCAGTTGCAGTTTTCTCCTTTATTACCAACTTCTTCTGATATTTAAATTTGAGGATGTTTCAAACACTTTCCTCCAGAAGAATCTTTCCTGTGGTGTCGTGAGTGCTGGGTTACTGTTTATACACTAAAACCACTGCAGAGTTAATTTACTTCAAATTAAGTGTTAAAGAATTCATTTTATTAGTCTTGCTTTTTAATGCAATGATATTTTATAGAATAAGTGATAATTTATGACCACTCTGGCAGATTTCTGGAATGTGGCTGCTTTTTATCTTTGAAGATTTAATTTATTTTTGATTTGAAACGTTTTTCCAATTCCCCCTCCCCATCCACAGAAATCCAATTTCTATTTTTGTCACCAGAGCACAATTTTAATAGGTAGAACTATCAAGAAATTAAGGAACATTTTCACTATTTGTACGTAAACCAGAACAAATTAGAAAGTACCTTGTTACTAAGTTTGATGTGCTTTGCAAAGGAAAAGGGAATTTATTACAGTTTTATTCTTGATATATAAAACAACTTGATTTTATTAAAATAACTTGTCATTTGTCCAGAGAAATCATATCTTGTGTTTTCTTTCCCTAGAGGGAAGATGTTACAGTTACAGTATTGTGATTGCAAATGGATCTTAATCTTAAATAGATGAGAGAGGAAAAGATAATTCATGCTTTCCTAAATAGCTGATTTGGATAAATACAAATTTGTTCGCTCTGATGAAAAAAATCCCTTGTAGAAAGATCTCTAGACTTCCTCTAGGCCAAAAAGGCCTCTAGGAAAAGTAGCAGAGATGAAATTTGAAAGTCTTAAGGCTGTTCTAAGATTAAACCCATCAAATTATAAATACATTCTTTAATGATATTTTAATACATTATAGAGAAACAAAGCAGAAAGCTTTGGTTTTTGTTTCTCAATGACCTTTTATTTTTAATCTTACCTGGGACATCTAATTAGGACTTTGTCAGTTGTAAAGACAACTTGTTTAATTATGCAAATTTAAATAGAGGAACGTGCTAACTGAGAAATTGAACTGTGTGAGATGGAAAGAGCAATTTTTGAGGTGCCCTGACTAAATTCTATCTCATGGTGACTCTTCAACCTTTTTACTTGCCAATATTTCTTGTATTTCAAGGGAATTGCTGCTAATCTTAGAGACCTGGCGATGGTCTGAGAATTCAGAGGGCTGTGTGTGCTGTGGTTGCTAGAAAATGATTGCTATTATTATTATTATTATTATTATTATTATTATTATTATTATTATTATTATTATTATTATTATTGAGGAAATGCTGTGCAGTGACAGCTCCACTGAAGGAAAGTGCAGCAGTCCCAGGCAGGAGGCAGCAAACCCTCTGGAGATCTCTAACACCTCTTGGCCTTCGTTAATGAAATCCAGTCGTGTCCATAGGAGATAAACATTCCACGTGGAGCAGGGGATAATGCTGAGGGTGGGTCTTCAAACCCAGCACGACACTGAAAATACATAAAAATGAAAATACAAAAAATACGTATGAATATTAATTAGGATGTCCTTATTTTGAATTATGTAGGAATAAATGCCAAACTCCAGATTTTTCTATTCCCCAACAAATCTGCTGCCTCTGGAAACAAATCTCTACCAGATAGACACCAAACCAACCTAAACCAGAGAGATTTTAATAACTAATAAAAGGACTGTGGAGAAATAATCTGTAACATTCTGCAATGCTCGTTAAGAGAAACCTCAGTTCCTGCTGAAGCATCTGGCTTGGTCACATCAGCTCTGCTAATTCAGACAAAAGCAAGAATTTAGCCATGACTCCCAGAGATACTTTGGAATGAAAACTGAGTTTATGCATAAAGCTGGAAATTACCAGTTAATTCGTCATTCTTGCTTGGATTCCATGGTTAATCCTGTGCCCACTGGAAAAAAAAGTCTCTCGTGTTCTGTCTGTGCCGTGGTTGTGCTCTCCAGCAGTTTCTCCCCGTGTCTATCCATGACTGTCCCTGCAGCGAGTCCCTGGAATCCACCTGCATTCCCAAAATGAAGGAAGTGAGCCCAAGCAGCCCAATCTTTCCAATAACTTTCCTGCATCAGGGCTGGGCGGATCAGCGGCGGCATCGATCCGAAGGGATGCGCGGGATTGACTCGCCGGGATGGCCTCGGGAGCGACGGGAGAGTGGGAATAAGCTAATGCTGATCAGCAATCAGCAGCGTGGAGGAAAGAGAGCCAGGCCCAACAGCCCTGCCCCAGCCAGGAAATGGGATTGCAGCCCCTGGTCCCCCCAGGTCCGTCCTGGGAATGTGGCACACATCGTGTGCCGTGAATCCAGGGGCTCGAGCACAGGGAGCTGCTTTCTATTCCCGAATATCTCTGTGCAGTGATAAATGTGGATGGATAGGACATCATTATCTACAACTGCTTTACCTTGCTGACTGCTCCTGTCTCTCTCTCCCCAGATGATGTGGCCTTTTCTAATTCCTGGCTCTGTTCTTGATTTATATCCTCTAATTTTATTTTTTTTTTCCCCCGAGAACACAAAAGAGTTGTTACCCCTTCAATCTGAGGACTGATTGCCTCCCGTTTCACGCTTCCTCGGGGTGTTCTGCACCTTTGTTCCCTGCAAAATGAGGGAAGAAAGCACAACAAGAATCTATTTGGAGCAGCATAAGAAAAACCGTGCACATGACCCCTGTAAAGATGGCAATGTTTCAATCCGAAATGGATTGCAGACCGTAAAAATCATGAACAGGTGAACCCTGCCTGTAGAACTGTGTGCTGCCTGTGCATGCAGCAGTAAATGCTGACCTCCCCACTCTATAAAGATAAGAATTTCAGCTGTATTCATGTCCTGTGAGGAATGATGTGCTCATAACCGTATCCCTGTAATAGGGAGCACACAGTTCACTGTGAGCCCACTGCTGGCAGCTCTCAGATGCTATCGGAGCACCAGCCACCCTTTTGCAGGTGTGAACTGCAGAAATGGGAGTCAAACTTGGTGGGAACTAGTAATAAAAGGCAAATAAACCCGAGATGGGAGCTATTCACCCATTTATTCAGCCTGGGTAATTCCCATAGCTGAAGATGAGATCTACAGCTGGCGTGAAGCGAGAACCCTGTTGTCTTTAGTTTGCTCTCGCTGTGGAGTTACCAAGGAAATTTAACTCTTACCTGGGCTGGTGATTGAAAATCAGCAGCTTGGTTTTGTTGCTGGTTGCTGTTATGCAGCCTCATCTTAAAAAAGCATATTTGCTTTGGTCTAAATTAAGAAGGCTTTTCTGGGTGGAAATTTGGCAGTCAGGGTGTTCCTCAAGGAGTGAGCTGAGCAAGCTCCTGGGGGAATTAATATGAAGCATGATACTGCAGCCTTTCTGTCAGGAATTGAGAGAGGTGGTTGGTTTAATGGTATCAAGGTGTACTACTCACCTGTAGTAAAGGTCTTGTAAAATGGACCTTGGTAGTCAGAATACTTAGCAAAAATGAAGGTTGGGTGAGAGCCTACTAAATTATATTGATAATAACAAGTATTTATAATTTGTTTTCCCCGCTGCCACTCATGTTCCAGCCCCTGGTTATAAATACGCAGGTAATAATAATTTCCTGCATCTGAGGATGGAGTAATTGGTAGCCTGCAGGCAGCTTGCAGGACTCACAATAACGGGACCTGGCTCCTAGGCCAGGACAGCAGCATGGCAGGGATTGTTCCTGCCAAGCAGGGCTGTTTCCCCAGGCTGGCTGTGCTTGCAGAGGGAATGATATCCCAGCAGGATCCAGGCTCAGGCACATCCTGCACATGCTCCTGCCCTTTCCTCACCTGTCTTGTGCCCTGGGTCTCCCAAACATTTGTGAGCTGCTCTCAGAGGTGGGAATTACCCCAGGGTGTGCGTTTAGCAATAAGATTGTACCTCTACTACTAATCTGGTTATTTTGGTCCGTTAATATACGGAGCAAGATAATCTTTCCAGCTAACTCAAAAATACCGAGTAAATTCTAGGCGAGGAGCAAGTGTGGGTGTTCTGTAGCTCTGACATTTTCCCTGGTCCCTGGCATTTTGTCCATTTCTATATATCATCACCATGACTACAGTGGGACTGTCTAAGAGAACTCCAGTATAAATCTGACAGCACCTCCTTAGGAGTACTTAAAATCGTGTAATTAAGTAAGAAAATGCAGCTGATTGAGGAGGTTAGAGCTGCCTCGCGGAAGATTACGGCACATTTCATGATTAACAATCAGAACATTCCTTTCCAAACCTCTGCCTAATTTAGCAGACTGAGGCTGCAGCTCTTCACGCTGCCAGGAGGGAGGCAGGAGGGTAATTTCCCACCATTTTCACCGCTTTCCTGGTGTTTACTCCAGTGTCAGTCTCCGCTCTAATTCTGCTCCCCGGGTTAACTGACTTCACAGAAGTACTGAAGAGGCAAAAGAGGTCAACGTTGCTGATCCCAGCACTGCAATTCCCTTCAGTCTCTTGGCAGTTGATAATTAGGATGGAGGAATAGTATAAAAACAAATCGTTTTAGTGACAAAAACTTTGCACCCATCTGTTAATGTGTCAAAATTAATCTTTTCTCTCTGCATCCCTAAAATTACAGGTTGGTTTCAGAGATAAACTCGTGTTTACTCCCTGGCAAACACATTTCCGTGGAACTCTGTGGTTAAACTGTTGGCAAGAAGGAAAACTAATTTGTGTATTCAATAAAGGGGTATTATGTAGAGTTTTAAATAGAAAATGTTGTTGTGGTATAGAAAACCATAGCATGGTTAGGGTTGGAAGGGACCTTAAAGATGGATCAAAGCTGTGAATCATTTGAGGTGGGTGACACCATGAAAGGGATCCTGATAGACAATTCCCACCAATTCCAGGGAATTTTCTTGTGAAATCTGCTGGGTTTGAGACTGCTCTCAGTGAGAGGACAAGGCTGCTGGTAAAGCAACTCCATTCCTCTTTCCACTGCACACCTGCACAGGAATTTAGAGACGGGATCTTTAGGGAAATCTGTGGTTTGTAGACAAAGTGAGCTTAATTAGAAGGATGTCTAAATGTGACACTGTGGCAGGGGAAAGAAAGGTCTTTAACCATGGCTTAGTTCTGTGCCAGCTGCTTTTATCTTTCTTCTGTCAGTTTTTGATGTCTTATTGTCCATGGAGTTCTCGCTGCATTCCCTAGGCTTTGTTGTATTTTCTTTAAAAAAATATATATATTATATTTTTTATATATATATATATATGTTGTATATATATATATATATGTTGTGTATATATATATATATATGTTGTATATACTATATTTGTGTGTGTGTATATATATATACATTATGTATAAAAATATATGTGAAAATGAATATGTAAATTGCCCACCTATTTTCTTGGCAGCCTCCAAAAAAATTTTGCTACTCCCGGGCTCGTTTTGCCTTCCATGTTAACATGAGTCCATATCAACCTCCACGTTTTTCTGGGGGCTATTTAACTTTTCCTCCATCACTTGGTCGAGTGCCCATGTCGTGAGTTACAGAAGCAGAAAATATTCCTCTTAGTCTAATTCCTTTCTGTACACCCCCACTAAAAATGTGGGGGTTTGGTGCTGTATATATCATGTAGAAGTTTGTTAAAGGTTGGAGAGGAACTGGAAGTGCTGCATATAAGGTTAAAAAAAAATCCCACAGCTTCTCATTTTCTGAGAACAATATTTCACAGGATAAATACCAACTCCACGCAAGGGCAGCAGCCCTGAGAAAAAGGAGAGTCAACACCTACAGCCATGGAATGGGGACTTTTTGCACCCAGATCTTTTGGGGGAATAGATTTTTATGTCTTAATGTTTGCAGTGAATACTGATTTCAATTGCACTTCCTTTTGGATCTGCTATGCATACTTTTTGCAGTATTTTAAGGACTTTTTTGCTTTCACATGGAAATTAATAATTGTGAGTGATCATGGGGAAAACCAGCAGGTTTTTCCCCTGACAATACAGCACAGATTTGCATTTCCAAGTCCTTTAAAAATGGATAATGCTCAATGTTTGCATCTTTATTCTCCTATTGCAAAATCGAGCACAATTTGTGGAGGGAATTAAAATTTAAAAATACATTCCTGATCCTAGAGGCCTGGTTTGAGTGTAAATAGTGTTGAAAAAGCCCTGTGTCTAAGCCTGCATGTTCCAGTTGTGGAAAAGATGACGATGAATCTGACTTTTTCCTCAAAAACTCTTGGGGAAGTGCCGGCACAGACATCGTTATTAGCATATGTTGAACCAGAGCAAAAAATACTCTTGACATAAGAGCTGCTGCTGGAGTCATCCAATATCTCCACTGCTGCAGGTCAGAATGTGCAAATTAACAGGAATATTCAAGCATTAAATGACTGCCAGTGAATGGCAAAAGGTTTAGAGAAAATAGGGGCTGTGTGGTGTTTCCACCCAGCAGCCCGGCTGAGTGACAGGAGGATGTGCAGTCCGGAGGAGTTATTGACTCAGAAGAGAAGAACATGAAGTGGGCATTTAGAATTCAAGTCTGCAATTAACTTCCCTCAAAAACGACCTTACAGGATTTCTATCGCCGGGGGTTGTGGGGATGAAAAGCTGAGATTTCACTACCGAGCGGGCACGGCTCCAGGTACGCGCTTCATCCGGAGAGGAAAACGCTCCGGTGTTTGGAATTCGTGGTGCTCGTCATGAAATAAAGGAAAAGAAGCTGCAGAGCAGGGTGTGTGACAGACATTATCTTCGTGTGTGCTGAGAGGGTGAGAGGAACCAACGTTTGTTGTCAACTGAAAGCAACAAAGTGAAAATTTTGCGGGAAGTTCCTCGCTGTGAACAAGCCTGTACGTCTGAGATAAAAATAGGCAGGGATGTGGATGGAACTCCAAATTATGTAAGCTCCTTTAATGCAGGGATTTTAGTCCTTTTAGAGGCAGGAAAACTCGATGCTTACATCAAGTTTTGATATGGGGTTGGTGCTATTTAGGTTATTCTGTATGACCATAACCCTGTTCTCTCACATGATCCCGTCTTTAATTTCAGCATATTTATCCTTTTCCATCCATGGAGCCAAATCTCAGGGAATCTGAATGCACTCTGCTTGTCCTCCAAGAAGGAGCTGGCTGGATGGGCAGCAGGGCTGACATCCCTGCCCATGGCAGAGGGTTGGATGATCATCCCACCCCAACCATTCTATATTTCTATTAAAAAAATGCTTTGCTTGCTCAAGGCATTATTGCAAATCAGGTCAGGAAAAACAGTTGTAGCAACTCATTGTATTTTTGCTCATGGCATCTCCTTTTGATGCATTTTTACATTCCTGCCTGTACCTGAGAAGTGCTGGGTGGAAATTGGACTTCCAAGAATATGGGAAAAGCTATAACTTTGCATGGTTTTCCCCTTACAATAACCCCATTTTCCTCCTGGAAAGCGAATGATCTTCGAGCTCTAGTTTTATTTCAGACCACTGAAGATGCATGAACCTGTAATGTTTATCCCAGTGTTGCCTTTTTAGTTGCTATTATCCCAGAGTGTTGTAAAAATCTCGAGAATATATTTTCAGATCTGAAAATTGCAGCACTCTGCTTCAGATGTGTTGAAATGTTGTGTTCCAGCACCAGCAAACTGCTCTTTGCAGTTTTTAAACAAGATGTGGATTCTGACATGTTTCTGGTACTTCTGTTTTGATTAGTCAGAATTATCCAACAGAGAAAAAAAAAAAATATTCTGCCAGGGAGTTTTTGGTTGTCCTGTTCTGCTGGTTTTTTTAAGTATAATTTTTCATCCATCTGGCTCCTGCTAGCCTTATCCTTGCATTTGTGCATCTCATGCAAGATTGATTTGAAGTATTTTTATTTTCAGCCCAGCTGTCCTGCAGTTCCTGGGTCAATTGGTGAGAAGTGCCATTCCTGACCCAGAGGTGTGGATTCACAAGAATTGCCTGGGGATTATGGAGAGAGGGAATGTGATTTTAAGCTATTTTTAGGCTTCCAGATTTACCTTGCCGAGTGAAAGTTAAAATAGCCCTGAATATGGTGGTTCCAGCCCTCAATAGCTTCATCCTTCCTCTGCTTCCTTCAAAGTGTTTGGGAGTGGATGGTCATTCCATGGAATCACAGAAGGTTTGGGTTGGAAGGGACCCTAAAGATCATCTTGTTCCCGTCTCTGCCATGGGCAGGGACACCTTCCACTATCCCAGGTTGCTCCAAGCCCCATCCAACACTGCCAGGGATGGGGTATCACCAGCTCTGTCCTGCTGTGGGATTTTCTTTATGGCCAAGTGAATCCTGAGAACAAACCAAGCCTTTATCATAGCCAATGTATGGAAACTTTGCTGGAAACCTGATCCCATCATCTTCCTCATTTAATCTGATATTTTCGTGATGTGTATCTTAGTTACATTCTGAATTGTTTCTTTAGGTACTTAGTATTGCTACAGGTAGTGCTGGAATGGGGATGAAATAACTCCTGTGGAATAGATGAGTAACTTTAAATTTGATGTGCCTGTTTCCCTCACATTTTTATGCAGAACCCATGGGATTCTTTTGGGTTTTTCCAATTATTCCCAGCAGGTTTCCAGTGTGCACTTGTGTAAGGGTTTTGTGGGATAGCACATTCCAGAAAGACTGTGTGCACTGGGACACTTGCTCAAACAAATCACAAGGTTCTGAAAATGTCCAAAAATCCAAATAGATTGAAAGAGTCAGAACTGGGAATCAGGAACCCAACAGTGCTTCCATGGTCTTTGCTCCAACAGGAGTGGAAAGATGAGGGATGAGTTAATCAGCGAGTTGTTAATTTACCTTTAATCAATAACATCCTTAATAAGAACAAGTTATCAAGGGCTGAACCATAAATTGCTCTGCTGCCCCCCATTACTGCGCACAGCAATCAACGCTCACATTATTAATAAAATAGATCTAAATTTTATTATCAGCTCTTGAAACGAGCTTGTATTCACCTCTGCCTTGAGTTCTTTCAGTTGTCTTCAATTGTCACAGCAGTGGGGACTCTCTCCAAGGCCCGTGCATTGGGCTTTTATTTTGGGCTGGAAGGGGGATTTAATTGGTGCTTTCTTGCTACTCAGATTTGCCTCGTCCACGTGGCTCACACATGAATTTCCAATTCAGTTTCACCCTCAAATGGGAACAGCCACAAATCCAAATGCCTTGCTGAAGCTGCATAAAATGAATTATGTGGATAACAATATTTCATCAGGCTTGGAAAGTGGCTGTGTTTTGTCCAAAGCAGTAAAACTGTGTAAATTAATCTCTTAAGTCGCTGTAATATTCATGATTTGGATCTCATCCTTTAGAAGCAGGGTGACAGAGGAGGGAATTGCCTCTTATCTTGGTGGAATTCTCCTTTTTTTTAAGCCTGCAAATAAGATTTAAGAAAAAAATAGAATCCTTCACATGTTCAAATATTTTCAGTCTAAGTTGGCGAGCGCCAGTCCCCTCTGCCCTTCTGCGCCTTTTCTATTCTTCATGGGTTTCATTCAAACCCTGGGATTACCTTGGCCACAGTGGGCTTTGGGTCATCATTTGGGGTCTCTCACAACCTTTGTGTTCAGTCAAAACCTTTGGTCAGTTGTGCCATGACTGCCAACCCTCTTGTTCTGGATTTATCGTCCTTTCACTCCTCTTGCTCCATCCAGCTGGCTCCATTCAGTCCCATTAGTGCTGCAATCCCTCCCTCCTTCCAGCAGCTTTGAAGGATAAGCTTCAGAAACAAGCTAAGTACAAAAATAAAAATCAAATAATGAAAGAAACCCACCTCCACAATGTTTTAAAGCATTTTGGTCTTGTTTTTCTTTAACTGCATTTCAGGTTCTCATAACAAACTAATAAGCAGCTCCCTCTGTCTTGCTCAAGGAGTAGCATGCTGTAATAAATAAGAATAATGGAAATATGGTTTCCTTTAAATGCTTCAGAACCTTGTCTCATCAATAATAACCTTTTCCTGCTTTTTCCCAGCAGTCCTAAATTCAATAAGGCTTTTATGGGAGCCAGTCTGACCAGCACGTGATGCTTTATCAGAGACAGTTGTCTGTGCATCCTTTTTGCAAAAGATTTCCTGGATTAACTGGAGGAGTTTTGGGTTCAGGTTTACAGAATGCAGCTTCCTATATTTTCTAGGAATTCCTATCCATGTTTTTGTGATGCTTCATGGAAATATTTCACCTCCAGATTCCCAGGTTTCTCAGGCCCACATATACTGAGTGCTGGGATGCAACAGCAACAGAGAGTTTTAAGTGAATGATGCAGACTCTGGGCTTCTAATGGGAAAATTGATGTTGCTAATAAATGTCAAACACCAAATATTTTCAGCTCTTGGGTTATGAACTCCCATTGGCAGCTCCATGGATTGCAGCTGTGGAAATGCAGGTATTCAGCCCGGGTTTATTTCTGTCAGCTCGCTCACCAAACAACCTCAGGGCACGGATGAATATTCAAATATGATGTAGGGGATGTCATTCCAAATCTGGAATTTGCAGTGGAAATCCTGCTGCCACCTGCTGTCAGACCAGAAATCGGGTGTTTCCCTGCAGAATCTTGTGATTCCGACTTAGTTTTAAAAACTTACAACTTTTGATTTCCAAATTTTTACTAATCGTCGGATTTCCGGCTCTTTGCATTTCCTCCCTTAAGAAGACATTACTTTCATAACTTGTATTTCTAATTTGTTTTCTTATCATAACGGGTCTGTTGAGCATCTGCTTGGCATTTCATTTTTAATATTCCCATAGAATGCGAGTGTGGGTGAATGGCAGGGCGTGCTGTTGACGGCTTGCATTTATCGCAGGCGGGACGGGGGGAAGCAGAGGGCTCGTCAGCGAGGGAATTTGTGTGCAGGATTTTGTATCCCAAAGCGTTTTGAAACACAAACTTTAAGAGAGCCAGATGTCGGTAGAGATGGAGCATTTCCAACATGACTCAGAAATGTTTCCATCTGCGGTTTGTGTTGTGGGCTGGAGCAGTAGCAGGGAGAGGGGGGAGCCTCTGGAGGGGAAGGAAGAGCTGCTGTAGTGGTGAGGGGTGGGTAGTGCCCTGTTTTCAGGAGCATGGAGTGGATATAGGAGCCAGAAGATAACTCTGGTACCTCTTATTCCAGGCCTCAAGTCAGGGTGAATGGGTGCACAGAGCACCCGTGTTGCCCAGTTACAGAGGGTGCTAATTACCCTTTAAATTCCACTTTCAAACAAGTTCCCAGTGATTTCAACTGTTTATAAAGGTCTTGTTGAGTGTTATCATAGCTTCAATCTAAAATCTCTCCAACACTTTGACCACTCACACAGCTATTAAATTTTGTCCAGCAGGTGCAGGTTCCCTGAACCAGGATAATCTGTAACAGGGAGTGCTTCTCTTGTAAGGAGTTCATGCTGGAGCTCCGCTGTATCTTCATTTTTCATAGTTACAAACCACATCTTTCTAATCAGAACTGATAAGCAGTGGTGGTTTTACACCTAGACCAAGACTAGCTATATAAAAATTAATACTCCTGGATCCCGCTTCACTTGGTTTTGAAAATAGAAGTCACAGAAGGCATGTTCCTTGGGTATGGAAGTCATTTTGAAGACACCTGAAGACAGTAAATCTGCAGAAAAATGTAGCCCTGGGTTTTCTTACCATCCAACACCAACAGGACACAAATTCAGTATGAAATGGTCAGAATTTCTTTCCCTGTCTGCCCTTCCCATGGAAAGGTAATGCTGTCCAAATCCCACTTTCCCGACGAAGCAATGACAAATAGCACAACAAAGTTTTGCTGCCTCTTAGAAGGGCAAAGGTGTTTAGATAAACTTTAGGTAACTTTTGCCAGCAATCCAAATACCATGAGAAGCTCCTCAGCATCCCTGATGAAATCCATGCTCAGTTTTCCAGCAGGAGAGGAGGGCTCAAAGCTTGGTGGCTCCGGAGCAGTTTGAGAGAGGTGCCGGAGCTAAGGGAAGTCTCACGGACTTGACTCACACTTGCGAGTTGCCTTCTCGATGTCTGTTTTGGGTGATTTTCCTAAATCCCGCAGGGCTGCTGCTCCTGTGCTGCTGGGTCACTGTCCCTCGGTGGTGCCCACGGGACAGCTCTTCCTGGTGAGCCTGGCAGGGAGGGGATTCGTTTTCCCTTTGTTTTGTTACGATGCACGAGCAGCGTTCGGTCACATCACACGAAGTCTCCAGCTGCCCGTAGGACTGAGTGTGGTTCTCACGGGAGTAAAGCTGCAGCACCAGTGACCCAAGGCTATTCATTTCGTGGGTGCAACAATTACCTTTTATTCAATATAGAAATCTCTTGCCACAGTCCTCACTGCCTTCAGGCTGAGGCTTTCCTGCCCTGTGCTGGGGTACCGTGTTGGGTAGAGATGGGAGTGCAACTTCTGCACCAGCCTGGCTTCGTGTACCTCCCAAAAATAGCTCCTTTACTGGAGTGTGCTGCTGTTTGGGTACCACTGTGCCAGTGGGTCCTTTCCAACCCAGAATATTCTGTACAAAAGACAGCATTAATAACTTATCTATAGAAAAGGAAGGCTTAGCTGGGAGAGGTGGCTGTGGTGGGTACATAACCTGTGCTGATCCCTGCTGGGTAGGCAGGAGAAGTCAGAGTACAGGCAGTATTTCAGTTCCATACAGCTTTGCTGTCATGAGCAGTCATCACTGTTAAAGGCTCACCTGCCCAGGAGTTGCACACTGGGGTCGTTTAAGCTACTTCCAGCTTACATCTCGGGGAAAGCAGTGTGTGGTTCCAAGTGCCTTCCCCGTTTTCCTCAGGAGCAGCAGATCCCTGCACCAAACCTCTGTCCTTCCACCCTTGTGGTGTCAGTCAGGCTGAGTTCGTTGTGTTGAGGCTGTGATGTGTATTTTGGTATTCACATCTCTGGTCAGACAGTGTCTTACACCTGCCATTCAAAGCTTGGCTGACTTTTGTCTTGCAGCACTAATGCCCGCTATCAAGGAGCACTTAATTCTGTCTTTTAAACAAAGAAGTGGGACATAAATCCAGGAGATGAAAAGGGCATGTGATAACAAGGTAGATTCAGCACTGGCTTTATCCAGAGGCTGATGGATGGATGCGTGGATGTCCCATTCTGCTCACAGCATCAGTCACTGCTGTAGGCAGGACATCAGCATATTCCTACATCGAGGGTTTTCAGCTAAAATGAACTGCAAAGTGCTGCAAATCTGTGCTGAATTCACCGTTGAGGCAATACAGGAGTGATCTAGAGCTCCTTAAAGCCATCGAGAATACTGCCTTTGGCTTCTGCAGATTTGGGTGAGACCCTGAAATCTGGAGGAGCTCAGCTCTTTTGTGTGGTTATCTTAACAAGTGAAGCTGAAACGAGAGACTCCGCCGGTGTTAGAGATGGAAGGCGCTATTTAAACAGAGAAAGAATCTTCTTTCTCTTTGCCTTTTAGGCTCTGATTTCTGATGGTCACTATAGCAACAGGAACCAAAGAGATGAAGAACTGGAAAACACGCACTTCACTATGACAAGTTCAATTTACAGCCAGCTCAGCGATGTAACAAATCCGTGTCACGTTAAATGAGGAGCCGTGCGCAGGTAACGGAGCAGCGAGAGGTTGGGATGTGCTCCGAGGTGGGGAAACCCGAGTTTGACTACATGCTAATGAGCCTCCCTCATTAAAGAGCTCAGGATGAATGAAACGTGGTGATGGAGCCTGGACTTCTGTCAAAACGGCTCAAATCGGTGGCGGAGAACGTGAATCTCACATTTTGGGGTTTTTTAACTCAGCGTTTGTGATGCTCTGGGCAGCAGCAGGGATGCAGTGCAGCCTTGGCACGGAGCCGGACTGCCCCTCACTCGGTGGGAGTGGATCAGCAGCCTGGCTCCCGGAGGGACCACGGGCGTTTCACAAAGCCATCCACTTGTACAAACAACTAAGCTGTGACAACGTAGCCCAAAGGCATCTCTTGCTCGAAGACAAAGGCACTTATGGGTTGTACCCTGAGTGCTGGAGCATCCATGAACTCCCAGTGCTGGGAATGGGGCTGGACTGTCCAAATAGCAGGATTAAGAGCTTGGAAAATTTTCCTTAAATATATTTTGTATCTGTCACACCTTGGTTTTTTTGGGCTTTTACCATGAACTGCTGTGGGCTTTGGTGGAAATGGTTCTGCTCTAAGAAAATCAGGTGTGTGGGTTGCAAGGGGGGCACAGGATCCGTGTCCATGAGTGTGAGGTTGTGATCATTGTGTCTCACTCAACGAAATTTCCTTTGTTTTATTTTTTTTTGCTTCATTTTTCTCTCCCCCTCCTGCCAACAGCCTGATTTTCTCTTTGCTGATTAGGCCATTCTGTGCATTTTTGACTGCTCTCTCCAGCACATCTCTCCTGCCTGTCCAACCCCCTTTTCCTCTCCGTCTCCGTGTGCTCCCTGCTGTGATATGAGCACTACAGATCAAGAGGACAATCAGCTGGAGAACAATACGACAGCAGGTGGGGATTATTCTCTCCCTTCTGATGTGACTCAAATATGTGTCAGTCACCAAACAAAACCCTGTTTCAGTTTAGAGGCAAAAATAGATTGGTACACGGGTAAATCAGCGACAATAGATTTTTTTTTCTCTCTCCGCAAATCTGCATTTATTTTTTTCTCCTAATGCTGCTTTTATGCATCTGACTTTTAGCAGCTGTGATTTCTGTTCCCAGTGAATGTACATGGACTTTGTTCAACTAGATCAAGCACTTTTGTGTCAGTAATTACCGTGATGGAGCAGTTCAATACTGGGCCAGGTTGTGCATGCTGTTAATATTATGCCTTACTGGTAGGACTGTACTTGTGCAGAGTCTTTATTGGGTAAGGAGTATAATCAGAAGATAAAGGGGATTCTGTGTGAACAGGATTAGACAAAAAAAAGGTTGAAAAGGTTTGCCAGGAAAGCAAGCTTGCCTTCAAACCATCAGCCTACCAGATGTGAGGGCCTGGGTGAACTGCATCAGCCTAATCCCATGTACAGCCCCTCTCTTGCTGTCTTAACGCTGCCAAAACTTTACATAACGAGCACTAAACTCTCTGTGGAGCTGAGGGAGTTCTGTCCATGGGTCAGAAGATGCACACTGTGTATTTGGGGTTGGATGAGGGAGGAGGCAATAGCTTCCCCCCATCCCGCTGCAGTGTCTGGCACTGCTGTGTCCGTGAACATTTTCCTCCTTTGTCTCTGCTTTCCTTTCCGTTTCCATGCCTCGTCTGTCCATGGAAATGGTACTTTTTCTCCCAAATTCTGGTCTTTTCTTTCTGCCTACATCTCTGGAGCCTGCTCTTCCCCTTGTGTCGGGCTGAGTGGCCCTTTCTCAGGAACAGCCCAGTGTCACCCCCCTGTCCCGCTCAGTGGAGCTGCCAAGGTGCTTCTCTCTCCGCCTGGCTTTGCCACTCACTCACATTTTCCACTCTATCACACTCAGATTCCTTATTCTCCGTTTTATTTCTCTTCAAAAGTCTTTCTTTCCTATTTTAGTCTTAGAATTTTTCACATCTCCTACCTCCTTTTTCTTCCTATTCATCAGTGCTGCCGCCTTTCTTCTACAGAAGCTTCATACTTTGCTCAGAAATGCTCCCCTTGCCCTTTGAATTAGTAGTTTGATTTCCTTCCTCTTCTCTAGTCCATGCCCTGGTGAATATTTGTTGATTTTACCCTACCTAGTGAATGTTTGATGTCCTTAAATAATCACTGGAGCATTGGTTGGGACCCCATGAGTCCCCTTTCCTGGATGAATGCGCTGAGCAGGGGCCAGATGATGATGATGATGATGATGATGATGATGATAAAAAAAAGTAAGAAAAATTCCCTCTGCACAGCACAACAAATCTCCAGCCATCCTCTCCGAGGTGGAACAGCCCCAGCACAGGCTGCAGGCTGCCAGCCAGGGCTGTCTTTGGGGAAATGGGAAGTGTTTTGAGTCCAACAGCAGAGAGAACAGAGCCCAAATTGCTGAGCCATTAGCTGCAGGCAGCTCTGCTGTCCTGTCTCGCCTGTGCTGTAACACTCCACTGATCTCCCTCCCTCTTCTCGTGCTTTAGGAAAAGGTCTTGGCTCCGTGACGTGAGGAGCTGGCTCAGTCCTGCGTGTCCCGAGTGGAGCAGGGAGCTCCGTGCGCTCTGCATCCCCCCTTTCCAGCCCTTTCCCTGCCCGGGGTTTGCTCCTGGCTAAGCAGGCAGCTCCTGCAGGTGCCGGGTTTGGTTCCCAGCTGGCTCTACCCAGACCGTGTGTCCCTGGGGAGGATCCTTAGGGAGGATCTGTGCCTCCCCCGGCTCACGGCTCCCTCCTGGATCCAGCCCTGGGAGGATGCTGCGCTAAGCTCATGGTCTGGTTTCGGGGCAGGGTTAATGCCGTGTGGAGCCTCATGGATTTGGATGTTTCTGGAATTGCAGTGATGTTACCCAGGTTAACTGGCTGGTGGCTCTCAGCTCCTGGCTCTCAACCCCGAGGAGTCATCCCAAGGCTTGTTCAGTGTCTCCAGCCCCATCACCTGCTTGGGAATGTCAGTGCTGCCTCTCCCTGCACCCCGGGACAGCAGCTCTGTGCTCTTTGCCACTGTCCCTTTCCCCTTTCAGGACCAAGCCCTGTGACTCCTTTAAATCCTCCAGGAACTGAGGCAAATTCCAGCGGTGGGTTGGGCAGAGGCTCCTGGCTGGGGGAAATCCACATTCCTCTATTGATGTCTGCTCTGCTTTTATCTCTGCTTGACATTTTCTCTTTCCCACATCGTGCTCCTCAGCCTGAAATAATTGAAAAGCAATATAAAGTGTCTTATTTATCTTAGTTCAAGATACCGGCTTGTTCCACCCTTCAACTCTCCGAGGACTTGGGGGCAGATTTTTTCAAAGCGCTGCTTTATTTTTGGGTGAGCAGTATAAAGTTTTCTAATGTCTATAAAACTTGTGATTGCTTTCTGCAGTCTCCAAACAGGTGATCACGCAGCCCTCCAATCTCTCACTTCTTTATGGGGCGTCATTTTGTGCCTCTCCAATTTTAAGGATTTTTAAAGCAAGTGCTGCTCCTCTGCTGTACTTTCATCTTGCCAAAACCTTGCTGCATCTTCTTGTTTGCTGCAGGCTCAGGACTTGGCAGACCTTGTCTTCCTGTGATACCTTTTTGGGATCAAAGCAACTTTGTCTTTAAAAATGGAATAGGTATTGAATTGGTTCATTTTTATTAAGGGACTTGAAAAAATAATAATCCCAGCAATAATCTAAATGGAGCATTGTAACCGAGTTACGTAACAGTTTTAAATTTCTGTCCCATTTTAGGAAGAGAGAATCCAAAATGTCAAATTCTTATGGAATGAGAACACCTTTTTGGATATTTGTTTCTCAAAAAGCATGTAACTCATTGTTTGTACATTTTACTTTCCTTGATATTTTCTTTATACCAACAGTAGGTTAACAAAAACCCATGACATTTCTTGGTAGCTCTTCAACCTTGTCTTCTAGTTTTAGCAAGATACTTTAAATCATATATATAAAACTTTATCTTGGGATTTGGTGCTCTGTAATTACAGGTTTACAATATTTACCAAACTAAGTTGCCCTCTTCCTAAAAATGAAACAAAGAATTTGGGGTGTCACGCCTCAAGGTTTGTATGGTTTGTGGGTTTTTTTCCTTTGCCAGCTCCCAAAAGTGTGTGTACGCCTCTGATCTCCCAGAGACTGCTACTTTTTGCTATTTTTCGTTAGAATTTTTATTTGGAGATGGCTAAGCAGGATCTTTGCCCCATAAAGCGCGCATAAGAAAGAGAAGCTGAAAACAAGCCGGGGAGCCGCGAAGTGCAAGAGCGAAACGGTGAGGTTTGTTAATCCCAAATAAAAGTACTTAGGAGTGCAGGAAGGAGACAACTGTGTAAAATCAATCATTCAATCAACCCCAGAACCACGTGCTGTAATGGCACCCATCCAGAGTCACTTAAAACAACCGTAAAATTAACAGCTCAAGTAATGAGCGAGCCGGCTCCAACGAGCGAGGCTGCAGCAGGAACGTGGGTGGTGGAAGAAGCTCAGCACAAGGGGAGCAGCCCTGAACAACCAGCCCAAGAGCAGCGGTGCCTCCACCCCTGAGCTGCTGGGAGCTGGGACCTGGACTGGTCTGCACAGAGCCTTGCAGACCATGGATGGTCATTTTGTGGGCTCAGAAGCTGTGGAAATGGAGAGAGCTCCAAGGAACGGTCCATGGAAAGGGCTGGAGGTCCCTGAGCAAAGCCAGGAGGTGCAGAGCCATGTCCTTGCAGACATTCCATGGTGCAGGTGTGGTCCCAGTTCTGTATGGGATGAGACAGGACTTGGTTGGTTCAGGGAAAAGCAATGGGCACGTAGGATTTGCCCCCTCCTTTGGCTTCTCCGTGCTGTGAGTCATGAAGGCAGCTTAAAACCAGCTCCAAAAGGTCTCAGATTCGAGGGAAGAACAAAAAGTACTTTGGCTACTCTGCTTGGCACATGTTCCTGCGAGGGGAGATGAAAAGCCAGGAGGTTTGGCAGAAAGAGGATGCAGTGATCTAAAGCAAGGGTTTAAAAAAAGAGGAGAGGGAAGAAGGGACAGCTTTTGGCAGAAAGTCAGTGGATTTGGTCAGAGTGTGGATACCTGTGGAAGTGAACACAGGAGAGGTGGGAATCACCCTCGGTGACATCTCTTTGGAGCAGGGAGCCTGTGAAATTGGCCAGAGGGTTGTGCTGCCAATTTCCATAATGTAAATTTGAGCCATGGAACACCTTGCGCTTTCTTCCTGCCTGTGTTCTCTGTCTCCTGTGATGGGGTGAGGAACTCAGTCATTTTTTTGAGCACGTTTCTAAGCCTCCTAATAGGCAAAAACCTGAACGAGGCAGTCCAAAGCCAGGAGGCAAAGACATCGAAAAGCTTTTAGCTAAAATCCTCCATAATTTGGGAGTTTCATTAACTTTTTTTTTTTTTTTAAATACTTCTTTCTCTCAAGAATTTAATTTCACCCTTTGGTCTTTCTGCAGCCAGCCTGCTTTGCCCGTGCAGCCTCCATTTGGCTGCAATTACAGTCGTGTCGTTCAGCTCTCAAACACCCCCTCAGACACTCTCGTGGCAAGGGGAATTTTAAATATAAAGCCAGAGTTAATCAGCAGCCAGATTGAAGCGTTGCAGAAAGACAGTGGAACTGCTTGATATTCCCCAGAACTCTGGTGGCTGCTCTGGTTGTGCTTTAAACCACGCTGAGCTCGATGACCTTGTGCTGATGGAGTCTGAGGGGAAACAGGGACCGAATCATCACTTCTGGGACCGAGGCTCTGTGCATGGCCACGGGAAAATGGCTGTCCCCAAAGGTCACCACGCGGGTCTGGCACTGGGCCCAGCCGCCCCAGCACATCTGCAGAGCTGCTGTGGCGGCTGCTGCTGCGCGCGGCGCGGGAGGAGGTGCAGATGTGCAGCCAGATGTGCTCCTCGGCAGCTGCTTTGCCCCCAGTGCCAGCGTTTCCGAGGGATTTGCCATTCCCCTGTCACTCTAGGGATGTCCCAGGAATGGTATTAGCACAAACCCCGTGTCACTGGCTGATCAGAGCTGGGATTGCTGCAGGAATTGCAATTGGAGGTGGTGGGGGGGGTGTTTTGTCGATTGAGGAGCTCAGTCCCGCATCCTCCGGGAGATTCAGGCAGTCAATCCCAGCTGATGTGCAGGCAGATCCCAGCTCCTGAGCGCTCTGCTTGCCCTTGCTCAAGAGCACGTGGCTCTCAGCACTGCTCATGTGGCAGAGCAATGACCGCTCGGATCTCAATCCCAAAAAACAGCCCCTGGTTCTGGCGTCTTTGGCTGCCACACTTCCCTGCATCAGGAGAAAAGGCTCCTTTATCCCTGACTGCAGGCAGCTGCCTCGACCTTTCCTGGCATCTCCCAAGTTCCTGGCAGTTTCCAGCTCTCTCCCACGAGCTGCCAAAAGTGCCTGATGGCACGAGGCTGCCTCCAGGCTCTCCGGGGCAGGTATTTGGGCAGGGGATTGAATCGCTGCTGTGGTGAGACAGACCTGGCAGCATCCCAGGGAAAAGCGAGGGCAGGGAATTGGGAGCAGAGCCCCCCACAGCTGCCAGCAACACGCCTGGAGGGAGAGCAGCTGCTCGAATGGGCAGCCAGGGCCTCCAGGGAAGGAGTCCAAGTCCCAGACAGCCACGGGGAAAGGCAAAGATGCATCACCTTGAAGGCTTGTCCTTGGAGATGCTGGCTGCTCTCCTGTCTTGAGCTGAAACAACCTGCTTTTTTCTGTTTTTCAAAAGATAGCTGAAATATTTTGGATACTTGATTACATAATTAGCTTTTAGCTGCTCTGTATACCGTGGCTTAATTATTCTGGATTCCACTGTTAAATAATTAGAGATGTCTTGTTTACTAGCAAATTTTCTGTTTGTTCCTCCAGGGTGATTTGTTTTATATTAAATTAAGTACCCAGGGCAAGTAACATTCAAGTGTCCCAAATGTCAGCAAAGAATTGGGTTGGTTTGTTTTGCCTCTGGGCAGGTTTGAGACGTTTCCAGAATGGACATAACTAACTGTCTCTTGGTTTAAGATCCCTCTCCTCCCCAAAACCAAAGCTTTTTTCTGGTTTTTGTTTTTGGCTTCTTTTTTTTTTTTCTTAATCTTTTCTCTTTAATTCTGCATTGCCTGAATTGTACTTGGTGTTACTTCCAAGCTGAAGATTGACATAAAAACTTTGGCTTTGCCCCTGCCCTACCCTGGGGATGTGTGCTGTCAGCTCCTCTACCAGTTCATGGAGTGGACTATTTCTTTGTGGTTTGGGATCCCTATTGCAGCCACAACTGTTCCAAAACGCTTGGATAAAATGTGTAGGGAAAAGAGGAGGATGAAGGGAGGGTCAGGATTCAAACTATAAGAACTAAAATCGTTTTTTTGAGAAGGGTATGGGTGAGAGGAGAGTCTGTCGAGCCCAGTGTTGACCAGCACCCCCAGGTCATTTCCAGTGGGCAGCTTTCCATCCTCATGGAGAATCACAGTCATTAAAATCTGAGGATGTGTTGGAGAGCCCAGGTTTTTGTCACCCAGCCAGCTCTAACTATGGCTCTCTGTCAACAAAACCTGTACAAATACCTTTCATCAAGAACGTTTTTTATCTTAGATGAGGAGAAAACCAAAGCAAGAGGAGTTATGTGCAGAAAGGTTTCATTTATAAATGTCTGTGCAGAAAACACGGTGAGAATAAAGTGGCCACTGTTTGCTGCTGAGGTCAGGAGCTGGGATCTCATACCAGATGCAATAAATGAAACAAAGGCAAAATATGGACATAGTGGAGCAGGAACAAACCCATTGCAACGCCGGGTAAGACCTCCCTTCCCTCACACTGGTCAGCACCTGTGGCTTCTGAGAAAACCAGGGATATCTAGAGGGGATTTAATTTTTTCTCCTCGTACATGGAAATTTGTGTCACCTATTCATTTGGGGTTTTTTCCCACCCTCTGCAATATCTATTTAGATGCCTGGGAATGGGGGAGGAGCGCGTGTCCTGCAAAGCTTGGCAGGCAGTTTGGAGTTTTATAGGCAATGTGCTTACTCAGTTATTTTTAGCACGTTATTACCAGGCTGCTTTGGATTATTTAATGTGTGATATCGACTCCTTCCTCCCCCCCTTGCTGGGTTTGCCGGGAGGAGCCGCCTGCTCGGGCTGCTGCCAAAGGGGACGAGCATCACCCACGTCTGCCTTTTGCAGAGCCTGACACTGGGCACCAGCGACGACTTTGCTGTGCTCACTCGAAACAATTTTGCCACTCTCTGGTTTCTGGATGCCGCTGATAAAGTTGTTAGAGCTCCCCAGCCAAGCTGGAGAGCTCGGTGAGTGATGGGCTGTGTCCCCTGCCCGTGACAAACACAGCCTCACACCCCGCTGAAATACACTCGTGGGAACGCATTTTTCTTCATTTGCATCGGGCTGGAGCGCTGGTACAGCCAGCTTAGTGAAATGGAGTTGCTTGTTAATCCCTGGAACTTAATCATGGCTCTGGGCACGGGCTGGGCCGGCTGGGTAATTTGCCATGGCAGGTAGCTGCTGCATTTATGGTTTTCACACAACTGATACTGTTCAGCTGGAAGATAAACCTTTCACAGCCACGCAATGATTTAGGAGCCATGGACAAAATGTATGGGAGTTGGGTATCCAAGCTCATTTAAAGACCTTGCTGCATATTCTTACTTCTAAAATGTGGCAGGGAGCCAGTTTGTATAGATATTTAAATACTGACAGAAGCACTCAGGATAAAAATTCTACCAGGTGACTATCTGCATCCTTAAACTTTTAAATTCTTCTATATATCTAGCATTTAAGAGCTTAATTTTCAAGTCCCATTTGTTTGAAATTATTTAATGAGTTCACATTGCTTTTAACAACTGAAGATCTATTTCAGACAGGTATTTTTGCGAAAAGGTTAAGTATTATAATCACCAGGAAAAGATCCTAAATTTGAATTTATTTGAACGGAGTTCAAACTTGAGTTCTCTTAGGACTCCCCAGTGCCAGTGGATCCATCACTGGAGGGTTGCCAAGGGCAGAACTGGGAAGAGGGTGGGGCAGCCCATGGGTTGCTCGTGGTGGAGGTGCCCTGACACTGCCAAGGTGGGACCTGCTCCTGCAAAAAAGGGTTTGGGTTTGGTGCCAAGAGGAGGATTTGCCCCAGAGGGGGGAAGGAGCTCAAGCTGAAGAAAACCAAGTCTTTGGGTGGTTTTCCATCTTTTCTGATCTGTGGGGTAGGTGGAGGGCTCTCTTTGAGTGCAGGCTATAAACTGCACAGTCATGCCTGTGAATCGCAATAAATTGTTGCTAACACTAAGTAGAGAAAAATGTGACTTTTTTATTGTTGCTTATTTTTTAATCAACCCTGTGTAAGCCTGTGCGTACATCTGTCACCAGAGACCCTCTTCCTTTTGCACTTAATGGCATTTCTGCTGCCAGCCTGAAGATTCACTGTCCCGGGCTGGCATTTTTCCAGTGTCAGTTTTTCTTCTTGTCAGCTTTTCTCTTCTTTCTTTCCTTTTTTCCCTCCCCCCTCTTTGGTGACAATATTTCTCTGTTCAGCCTCATTCCTTGCTAGACTCTTCCACACCACGACCCCCGTGCTGGGATTTGGCTGCACGTGCTGAGGAGAGATAGGGAAGCGTGCTTGGAAGTGGCTTTAAACGCTCAAACACGTGGGAGACGTCTGCTAGCAAAGCAAATGTTTAACCACAGAGTAATCTACAGTTCAGTGGATTTATGGAAACAAATTTGACTGGGAGTGAGGCCTGGAAGGTGTAAAAGCTGGTGGTGTTGAGGTGCTGGAAGGGTTTGTCAGAGGGACAGTGCGTGAAATGGCTGTGCTGGAGAAGGAAGAGCAGGGCACGAGGGCGTGGGTTTTGGGCTTTGTTTTATTATGCTTTCACACATCAGGGTCTGGATTTTTTATTTTTCCCTGTCTGACATCAATCCAGTGTTTGCTGTTGGCCTGGCAGCCCCGTGCACCAGCTCTGTGCCGCTCCTGATGCCTGGACCAGGAGCTTGAGGTGAGCTTGCACACCCTGCAGCCTTCCCTCCTGCCTGCTGTGCTGTATGGCCAGCCTGGGACTTGGAACAGATCCAGGCAGAGGAGCTGTTGCCTGTGTAGGTCCTGGATGTGGGAAGCTTTTAGGGTGTTTTGAGTGCACGGGGCTGGAGCGTGCCTGCCTTTCCCACAGCAGGTCTGCGCTGCCGTGTCCCGGCACAGGGCACGGGCTTTGCAGCCTCCCTCTGGAGGAACAGAAACCTGAGGTCCTCACCCTGCAGAGCCCGCTGGTGGTGAGGACAGCGGCTGGAAAGGACAGCAAGGCATCCAGGGAAATGGAAAATGGGAGCACTTTCAGGCTGTAAAGATGAAAGGTCCGAGTATCTCTTGTACCCGCGTTTTTCACCTGCTTCGGACACGGCAGCGAGCGGGGCTGACAGCCCGAGCTCGGGATGCACCGGGAGCTGTCAGCACAGTAATTCATGCACACAGAAAAAAATCTGCCTTGGACATTTGCCTGAGCCCTTTCTGACTTTGCTTTGCTCCACAGGGCAGCGTGTCCGGAGCTGCAGGGATCCAGCCCTGCCCGTGCTGCTTCTGGCTCAGCGTGAGCAGCTCCGGCCCCGCTGCCCTGGCAGGGTCTGTGTTTCCCTGTGCTCGGGTTTGACCCCATCCCCAGCTCCTTGCCATGTGGGAGCTGCAGGCAGCAGACACGCTGCTCCAATGACACCGAGCTGTTTTCTAGGAAAAGCGCTGTAGGAAGTGCTGGCAGCTGAAGTGCACGGAATTAAATGTATATCACCCTAAATAACGAGGGTTTGTAGATCTTTACTTGGGCACGTTACGGAATTTATGGGGTGTAAAACAGTTTCGGAATCGACAGTGCAGGGATCAGACAACATTGTTGTGCATTTGGAAACGCAAAGCAATGGATGGGAGAGCTGTTGTGCTGTCAGTGCCTTCCCCAGCTGGAATCAGAATTGTTGTGGCAAAGAGTGATGGTCATGAAATCATCACGGAATGGATTGGGAGGGACCTTAAAGCTCATCCCATTCCCACCCCCTGCCATGGGCAGGGACAACTTCCACTATCCCAGGCTGCTCCAAGCCCCGTCCAGCCTGGCCTTGGACACTTCCAGGGATGGGGCAGCCACAGCTTCTCTGGGCCTCCCTGCCCTCGTGGTAAAGAATTCCTTCCTAATCTCTAATCTAAATCTCTTTCCCAGTGCTCCAAGTGGAGCAGCCTGGTCAGTGTCTGGGAATTACCCAGTGAATGATGCAGCTGTTAATTGGGTCCAAATGCTGAACGGCCGATATGCAAATATCAGGTAAACCAAAACAAACTCCAGTAATTGGAGGTGACAGCAGCAGCTCTTGCCTTTTCAGATTCCTTCCTTGTAATTTAGGGGAGAAAATCAATTATAAACTGGTGGATATCATTTGAATTTGGCCTTTGTGGGATGGGGTCTCTGCTGCAGGTGCTCCAGGCAGTGGGAATTTCTGTGTTGTTTTGGAACAGTTGATAAAGCAGTGATTCCTCCTAGTGCTGCATGGGTGACCTTTTTTTAAACAACGTGAGCAATAAAATATCTGAAGTCTGGCAATGTAGGGCAAAATGGGAGTGTTTATTCCGGGCAATGAGAACTGGCAGCAGTATATTGAAATATTGGACTGATATTTTCTTGCGGGTACGGCTGGAGATAAGAACAAAGATAAATTGGTTTTCCTTCATGTCTGTCGCACTAAAATCTCTTTTCTCTGGAAGACTTGTTTAGTCCCAGAAACTTGGGGATAAAAGGAGGTTTGTGAAATAACTCAGCAGAGTTTTTGCTGCACCCCAGGCCCCAGCAGACGGGAATGGGTCCTGGTGGGGCCGGGAGGAAGGGTGAAATCAGCAGTGTGTGTGTGCCAGAATGGAAATGTCTGATCTGGGAATGCCTGTGGGGTAATGATGTGAACATTTTGCCATTAATAGAGAATTCAAAGACGGTTGCTGGTGGAAAGAAACTTAAAATAGCCCAAACAGGTAAAATTAGCAACAGTAGAGGAAGCAGCAGAGATTTTAAAATCGGGCACTTGGGAAGCAGGGACAATAAAACTCAGTAAACAAAATGCAAAGCTGTTTGGAAGGTGGATATGCTTTTGAGAGGTGTTTCCAATGTGGAAAGGCTCATTCTGCATCTGTTTGTGCATTTAAAATGGCCCAGGGCAAGATTCAGAGGAGGATTTAAGTGTTGCAGCTTAGTTGAGAGCAGCAGAATTTAAGCCTTTGTGGAAAGCTCCTCCTCACCTTGAGCCCGTAGCTGCCTGCTGGATGCAGGGCATGAGTTCTCTCAGATTTATTACCTTTAGCTGTAACTAAATGAATGAACAGATCTCACGTTTTCCTTGGCTGTGCTGTAGGACACCTCCAGTCTTCCACTCTCAGTGGAAGAGAGTCTGGAATATGGAAATAATTCATTTATTGTTCAGCTTTACCTCGCCTTCAACACAGCCCCTGTTGGTGAGAGGAGCCCTGCAGGAGCTTTTCCTGAGGGAAACTTCAGCTCAGACTTTTCTGTTCTCAGAACTCTTCATTACTGCAAGGATTTACCTTGGACAAGAAGCTGAAGAACAGCTTTTTTCAACTTCTGGTAGTCAATAGGTTCCCATGTGCAGTTCTTAAACGAAAAGAAATTATTCTTGTAAAAAAATCTGTGCAAAATTAAGTTGGTGTTAAATGTGGATGAATTATTATCTTTTTTTTTATCCCTGTTTAGGCCGTGTAGAGAAGAGGCTGCCACCCAAATGTTTTTCTTCTATGTATTTGTCATGATGGGCTTTAGCAACTGTTCCCTTTTCTAGGATGAAAGCTTTCACCTCTTCTCCACCCCAATATCTGCATTTGTGTTTGATTTCCCAGGGCCAGCTGCCCAAGCCATATCCCAGACCCTGCACCCTCAGTCATGCAGAACAGTCTGAATTCCTGAACGATCCCATCCATTCCACTGAGGCAGTTTAGAGAGGAATTGTTGCAGGAAAAGTCTGTATTTTGTATTTTCCCTGTTCATCCAATTACCTTTGTGAAAAAATACCTTTTTTTTTTTTTTTTTAATTTGGATTCACGCTTTGAAAGTGGCTTTGCCACTCCAGGTTATGGATGGGTCTGGTGAACTTCCCAGCAATTCTGCTGTTGTAAATGTCGTGTTACCTACAGCGAGAAATCCACAGTTGCTTTACAGTTTAATTACTTGCTATTATGATGTTAAGAATTAGTTAAGTTGCTCGAGAATAATGTCCCTAAATTGTGTTACAGGCGTGGTTTTGGCACCGATTCTGAGGTCTTTATTTGTGTAGCTGAGGAGTTTTCCTCGAGTGTAATCAATGGTTTGCCTGAGCAGCAACCCGAGTGCTGCAGAACCCAACCCCGTATTTTTGTGGCAGGCTCTGAAGGGGTGACATTGCTGCGTGGCACCTGTCAGGTTGGTGTTAATGGCATAATCTATTGAGGGCCTGCATATAAACGCTGTAATTGATGTGTTTGTGACAAAGGATTGTAGCGCTTGGTGCCGGAGGGTTCAGCACTGCCTCTGAGCAGCAATTTCTCCAGCATTCCCATTTATTTCTCCCACACTCGTGTTCACCTTGTTTACCCACGGCTGTACCCCTCAGCTCAGGCCACCGTGCCTACAGACCGAGATTTGGATAATGTGACTAAACCCAAATTCCTGGGTGGAGGGGAGGGCTGTGCTGGTGCTGCTCTTCTTCTAAATCGAGTGGCTTCAATCCTGATTGTTCTGATGCCGTGTCAAAGGATGTTTCAAAATGGTTTTAAATAAGTACTTTATTCTCAAGCAACTTAAGTAATTCTTCCCATTGTAGCAGCAGCTGTATCTGGCTGGTGTCTTGGGATGGACTCTGGAGTGGCTCAGTGGGGCAGAGCTGTGGGGCTGCAGTGTCCCAGTGACTCGGTGGTGTTTTGGTGGCAGGAGGGTGACATCTGGGTGGGACACAACACACTGATCCCGTTTTAAGTGTTGTGGAGAGTGGATTGGTGGGGAAAGCAGGGGCAGGGATGAGGACGTGGGGTTTGCTGTGGTTACAGCTCATGCCTGACTGGGTGTAGGTTTAGGCTCGTTTGCCACACCCTGTACACACAGGAGGGTCTGTGGGACATCTCTCCAGGGCCACCAGGGTGGGGACACGCCAGCCTGCTGGGCAGGGGGTGCAGGGTGAACGTGGGGTGATTTAGAGTCTGATCACTCCTTAGTTCTCCTGGGCTCCTGAGGGATGCTCCATCCAGCAGCAGCATCCAGTGGCTGTCCTGGAGGAGCCCGGGAAGGCCCCGAGGTGGAATTTCTGCTGCAGCCTGTCTGGATCCTTCCCATGGCATGCCAGTCCAAAAGCAATTGGCACCCCTGCCAGGCTGGGCTGCAGCCATGGAGGGGCAGACCAGGGAGGTGACCGCTCTGCTGGCCGTCCCCGCTCCTCAGGTGGTCACCAGGCTGGCCAGGAGGTCCCGTGGCACGCCGCCACTATGCCCTGCTGGCCACAGCGCTCCTGCTGCGCTCCATCCCGGCATCACTCCTCACCAGGAGCGGGAAAGCGGCCAGGAGGAGCAGGGGGACGTGCGGAGATGTAACAGGACGCGAGTGCCCAAACACGGCGGGCGCTGCAGCCACGCTCGCCTCTCCTGGTGGTGTGTGCAGCTCCTGGCACTGCCTCCAAAGAAGCGTTTCCAGACAGGCTCTCACTCCGTGGGACCATCTGTTGGGAAGGGCATTAGTTCCTTCCCAAGGCTCATTTGCACGTGAAAAATCGTGACCCAGCTGCCCGTGTGCTGCTGCAGGTGAGACTCTGCCCTTAAGTTCCTGAAAACAAAGCCACAAATCCTGACGGCCGTCCAAAAGCCGTGCTCTGTTTGTGCCACCTCAGAGCTGGGAGCAGGGAGCGCTCCTGGTTCTGGGAATGCTGCTGCTACAGCCAGCCCGGCCTCACACAGCATCGCTCCTGGCCCCAAATGGGTGATTGGTGTTGAAAGCAATGTCAACCAGAATGGGAGGTTTCTGCAATACTGTGATCCATTTGGAAATAACCTGCAAGGGCATGCTCCTCACTCAGAAGGGAGCAAAAGAAGGAACAGAAAGTTTCCTTTGTGCTGGATTTAATATTTACATCTCAGACTTTGCCAAATAGGTTTGTTATTTATAGCAGGAGCAGCAGTAATATTCATCAGTTGCCATGGACATATTAAGCTCACCAAGTACAACAGTGAACCACAATCTGCACTGGAGTAATTTTAAAAAGCTTTCATGCTGAGTGAAATAGTTTGCGTTAAATTTAAGAGTTAAACGCTGGGTTTCTCCGGCGCCGTTTCTGGGATTTCAGATATAAAAATGGAAATGCTTTATTGGAAATTTAATGGGAAAAGCAGTGCTGTACACAGGAACCCTAAAGAAGTCCCCGTCACCAGGCAGCGTTCAGGATCGCAATTTACAGGGCTAAAAGAGCAGAATATGTAATGAGGGTGCCTGGAATTCCATTAATAGGGATATATTTTTGATGAGCTGAAAAACTAAATGTAAAATAACATTTTGTAATTGGAATGGAAGCATATTTAGGGGTCAGGGTGCTGCCTGATCTCAGCTGGGATCTCTGTTTGAAGTGTTGGTAGGGGTGTCTGACCTGGGGCAGCAATCACACAAATGCACTGCTCTGGCCAAATCCCCCTGTTCTGCTTTTGGGGAAGCAATCCTCATTTCTGAAAGGCCAGACCTCCAAAATACTGCTAGAGATGCAAGTTTTTTCTTTCTCTGGCTCATTTGGGGGAAAGAAAAGACAGGGAAATTATCCAAGGCTTTATAGTGAGAGCCTGAGAAAAGGGTTAAACTTGAGCAGGGAGATCTCAGTAGATATTTACTGGTTTTCCACTGAACCTGCCCTTCCCCTTCGCCAGCCCAAAGAACAAATCCAGCAGTAAAGGAACAGCTGAAAGCTGTCAGGCTTTAATACCCATAGATAAGGTCATTCCTTAGGGGAGACCTGCTCAAATGCATAATAATATAACCAGGAACTGTAAAAGACACTGAGATGTATTAAAAGATAAAGCAGACTGAAGTTCAAACACGGAGAAATCTAAGCTTTATGTGGTGAAAGGTAAAATATTCTCACAGATAAGTGGAGGCTCTTGAGCGAGGAGGTGTTTGAAAGGCCTGGGAGGCTGGGGAAATCCTCGGGGATGAGCGTTTGAAGACTTACACGAGACAGATAATGCAGGAGGTGGGTTGGGAGAGGGGCCATGGGAGGCTGAACTCGCCTGCCACAGCGATCAGGGGGTCTGAAAGGGCAGCAGGGACTGAAACATCGCTTTGGCCAACTGGAGGAGCAGCAGGTAACTGGGGGAAATACCCAGTTATAGAATAATAACCCTAAAACCCAAGGAGCCTCCTGCTGAAGTCTTGGTCGTGGTGTGGCACAAGCACTAAAGGCTCTGGGATTTTTTTCCCAACGTTATTTGCAATTTTCTGCGTTAAAATTGAGCAGGTGTGAATGGGATTGTGGGAACAAGTATCTGTTTTGAAGGGATTCCTCTGCTAAGCCTTTTTGGATTAATGTTGGCACCTTTTTGTTGTTGCCTTTTGTCTTTAACTTGCAGTTTTTTTAATGCAGCATCATCCTGCAAATCCCCTCAGCGGGACTATGGGCTGGTCTGGAAGCTACAGCTCAGAGCACATGTTTGATGAGGTGTCAGTACATCCATCTCCACTGGGAAAGGAGCCTGCTGCTCCCTGGTTGGAGCTGGCAGGCCTTAAACCCCTTCCCCACTGCATGTCTGGGGGAAAACCCTGTGCTGGATTTTCCTGCCATCTGTGGGGGCTCATGCCAGTGCTCATCTTGGGTGTGCTGAATCTTCTGTTGTGCCTTTTCCATCTTTTATTTGTGCAGGGGCCAAGAACTGCAGCCCTTGGTGGTGGGAGAGGGCTGGGATCAGCATCCCTGGCTGGGCTGGGAGCGATGGCTTTGGGGGAGGGTGTTACACCCTGTTAATGACACTTTTGGTGCTGGCTAAGGGGTGACCTGGTCCTTGCAGGCTGCAGATGGCTCATATTCCCCTCCAAGCTCTTCCCTGCTGCCAGAACAGCCTGGAACCCCATCCTTCCCTGACAGGTTTCTCTTTTCTCCTTCTTTCCCTGAATGGAAGCCTGGCAGTTCTCAAGAAGACTTGGATATACTGCAGCTATTTTATAGTTTTAGCTTGTATTGTTTTTTTCAATGTGCAGTTGTATTTATTTGCCAGCAACAGATTGGGATGAACAACCCCACATTGCTGCTGGATTCTCTTCCCTTCCATGCAGTGCGGTGTGGGAGGGATTACTTCCCTGGGATAACATTGCAACACGTGAAATCCCCCACTGAGCACTTCAGTGCGTTTTTCCTACAGGGAAAACAAATATGGAGAAGAATGGGAAAAAACTCACGTTGCAGTTGTTCATTTTTGTATTTTCTTGGTGTGTTTTCCACATACCAAGTTCTGCTTATCTTTCTGAGGGCCAGGAAACCCCAGCTAGGTGTGATTCAGTAAAAATGGCTCCTGTATAAGCAGAGATTCTCTGACTTGGGGAAAAAAAAGATTTATGAAACCTGTCTGGAAGCAGAGAAGTCGTCAATGAGGTTTGTGTGTATTCTCTGTTTTCGTTTTGTATTCAGAAAGCTTAGCCCCAGAACTGCAGAAAAGTTGGGGAATTACCACTTGCAGATAAATCTTGTGTCTAAATCGTACTTCTTGGTTGCTAATTTTGCTAATTAAAATATCTATCACCCGTGCACGGCCTCAGACGGATTTAAAATAGGAGCATGACTGTCTGTAATTTAATGAGGAGTCGTACATGATCCGCAGATTCCTGCCTGGAATTTATCCCTGTGCGGAGGCCAGGGTGTGAAATGTGTGCTGAGTGGATTTGGACAATAACCCACATTCCAAGGGGTAGATTTAAGGAACAAGGAAGAATTATTTTGCAACGAGGGATGTGAGGCACTGGAACCATTTCCCAGGATGGTGGCAAATGCCCATCCCTGGAAACGTTGAAGATGAGGTTGGACAGTGCAACCTGATCTGGTTGAAGATGTCCCTGCCCATGGCAGGGGGGTTGGACTAAATGACCTTTAAAGTTCCCTTTTAACCCAAACCATTCTAAGATTCTCTGATTCTAATTCATACCTTGGAGCTTCCGACAGCGAGACCACGAAACGTACAAAGCTCTGTTTGCCCCCAGCGTTGAGGTCTCAGTGTAACGTTTTCCGTGGAATTTCTCATCAGATTCCTGTTTGCTTGTCTCCTGGGGGAGGAGGGGTGGGGGAGAGGAGCTGGCAGGGGCTGGGCAGCAGGAGAGGCTGCAGAAACCCGTGGGACTCCTCCGTGGGAGATGTGGCTTTGCGGGGAGCAGGATGCCGCTCTCCCTGCGCAGGAGCAGGGATACAGGGATGCTGTTCATCCCAGGGCACTGTGGGACACTCCCTCTCTCTTTGGGAACTCCCACACTTCCACCTTTACACCCTTGCTGGCCTTAGGCACTGGGAAATGTCCCATGTTTCCTGCTCTGCCTCTGCGTTTGAACAGCATTCCCTGTGCACTAATGTGCATCATCAGTCTTTCAAAGATGCTTGATTTCTGTTTGATTCTTAATTATTATAATAGTTAAGGCACTTAACATGCTTTAGTGATTTACTTCATTTAATTGGATGTAGTGATTAGAATATCTTTTATATTGCCCTTGCTGCGGTTTTAATTTAAGATTATAATCTCACAGTTCTTTTCAGCTCCTCTGGCTTTCATTTAGACACTGCTTTTCTTTTCTGATTTCATTTTGTTTATTCGTTTTTCCTGCTGATTCAGTAAACATGCTGCTAGGATGATTTCTTGGGAAACCTGAGAGTGGTTATAAATTCTTTCATTTAGTGCAGACATTAATGAATTAAAAAAAATATGAAAATGATGCATGAAACTGTGCTCAGCCTCTGGAGTTGTCTGTTGCTTTTTGCAGTAACTTACTAGAATTAAAAAAAAAAAAAAAAGAAAAAAGAGAAGAAATGATTCTCTTGATGGGGCATATGAAATAAGGAGATGGCAAATGGAAATGTAATGCCCTCTGTGTGCGTGTCAGTGGGTCATGTCCTGCCCTAGCAGACTATGACTCCATGTGTGAGATTCTGGTGTTGGTCCCCAGCGCAGGAATTGCTCTGGTGAAGGGAATTCAAATCTGGGGCTGTAGCTTCAGTCATCATTGCCCTGTGCTGAGGACACCAGCACAGGCACTGGGGAGGAGGGTGGAGAGGAGGGAGTGCTGAAAAAGCTAATTCTGTGTGATTTGAGGAACAAACAAGCACTTCTCTGCGGGGACAGTGGTAGATTCTCCAAATTACTTTGACATGTAAAAAAGCATGTTCTTTTTTCCTCTTGGTGATGCACAAAATCACACAGCTAATCCAGCTGGTTTGTCACTGTGGAAATATAGAGTATCTGTATTTTTTTCTCTGTTCTAGTGCCAAATTTCAAGAGTTCTCCAAGACTATAGTGCTCCTTCCAAAGGGAATGGGCCAACACAGATACAGGCACGCACGGGAACTCGGAGGACCAGCAGGTCCAGCAGGAGAGGAGTGGCTGCTTTGTTGGGAATTCCCATTTGCAATTAGGCTGGGAAAGCTGAGAGATCCATTTTATGGGCTGCTCAGTGCTTGGGAGTTTGTCCAGCTGAAATCCATGGAAGTAGAAAAGTGCTTTATCTGCTTTTTCTCCTCGCCGGCACAGATATGGTTCCTGTGGCAGGAGCAACAGGGTTTGCTTGAATTCTAACAAAGCACTAAAATGACAAAAATCCCAATCCTTCTCATTAAAACGTACCCGGGATCCTGTTCAAACAGAATAAAGGATGGGCTCCTCTGTGCAGGGCTCCTGGTCCTGCCCAGACGTGGCCACTCCGAGAAGGGAAGCTCCTCCTTTCCCGCATCCCTCCGGCACCAGCGGTGCCCGGGGCTGGAGACCAGCTCCAAACACAGGGTTCCTTTTTGTGCCCAAGCCACCTAATCAGGTGAGAGCCACTGATACATGCAGGGCTTCACAAACAGTTTGGATGAATTAGTAATTTAGCCTGTCTCATCCCACTGGTGTGCCACTGCTCGGTGTCACCTTCCCGGACCGCGGGAATGCTCTTTCCAAGCCAAACCCGGTGCCTTTCATCCCTGAGAGCTGAGCTTTATTCTGGGCAGGCTCCCAGTGAAACCAATTAGGTTTTGTGCAGATCAAGGTGCTGCTGAACACGATTTCAGGTACCAGAGCCTGGCTCTGGGTGACCACGTCATCTGCTGACAGCACTCGGTGAGGAAAACACAGTCACTGCATTGGCATCAACCATCAAAATTGCTCCAGTGTCTGGAGCTGCCAACTATGAGGGCTATGATACACCTCCTAAAGCACTGAAAGTGTTGTTATGAGTGCAAAAGTATGAACAAATCGTTGGTTATTTAAAGGGAATCATTTAGGGCTCATCTGGCTAATGAGGAAGAAAAAACGGAGCTGAACACTTGCTCTGAGTTGTAGGGAGACGGCTGAGATCAGCTGTGGTAGGAAATTATCAGGGAACACACCTCGTTAGCTCCCTTGTGTAAAACTCCTTATCTGCCTCTTATTAGTCTTTCATTAATTAAAGCTCCAGAATTCAGTATTTTTTTGTTAGCTGTTCTCTCAGCATGAAATTCAGCTAATTCTTCTACTATTGGAAACAAAGCTCCCAGAATGAAGTTTATTCTTGCAGTGTTCCTTCAGTTATTTATTTCATGGTGCTGTCATGCATGGATGAATTTATATGATGCTCTGATGACCTTTAGAAATTCTTCTGATTAAATGCTGTTCTACTTCATTATGACATTTCTGTGCTTGTACTACCCGATTTGATGTGTACAGCTTAATAACACAACTAGACATGAATGCTAATAACTTTACAATTCATTGCATTGCTATTTTTTAATGTAGATGAATTTTAAAACAAGTTTCTCTTGCTGCAGGCTTACATGAATCATATAAATTAGAAGGTAACAAAAGAACATATTAGCATTTGTTAGCCTGGATGCACAAATTTTGTAGCAACCATTTTAATATGTACTACAACTTTTCCAGCCTCAAGTTTAATATGTACTACAACTTTTCACCCTCGATTTTTCAACCAACATCATAATTGAATTGGTTTCCTTCTTGCCTAAGGATAATGATTTTACACTGATGGAATCATTATTAGATTCCGAGGATTATACTGATGATGCCTGTTTTACATAGAGCTGAAAAAAAAAATTAAAATTATTCGACTGTAAAGTACTATTTTACACAAAGGCTACTGTAAGTCGGAGATAAATGAATTAATTATTGTGTTTAGAGCCATTGTTAATGCCCAGCATCCATAACTGGAGCAAGCTCCATGCAGGGGGTGTGGAGGGCTTGTGAAAACCTCATCCCAGCCTCATCCCTGGAAGTTCTGCAGGTGGGAAGGGGCCGTGCTGGAGCTGCTGCTGTGCAGGGATGTGTTCATCGAGGCTGGGGGGGCTCGAACACTCCCCATCCTCAGGCACAGCCCCCAGCAGCGGGATGAGGAACAGGGGAAAGGTGGGAGAGGGGAAAGGTGGGAGAGGGGAAAGGAGGAGCCATTGCCAAGGTGGCTTTCCTGGGAGGATCTGGGGTTTGGTTGAGTTTGGGTTTGGAAGAGCTGCCCGTGCTCCACCTCACCTTCCCGAGGGGTAAATGGCTGGAACTGGTGTAGAGCGGGTGAGCCCCAGCTCACCTGCATCCATCCCTTCTCTCTGCACATCCTAGCACTGCTTCTGGGATGGAGGGAGGGAAAAATAACCCAGGTTAAGCACAAATGATGAATTTCTGCTATCCTGAAAACCATCAACATTTCATGGGTAATTACACTTCAGGCTGCAGAAATAGCTGTTGAATTAATTGATTTTGCAGTTCCGTCCTGATGTGCTGAGTGGGTGTTGGTCTGCGTGGACGTGTCAAAATAACATCTTCAGAAGTCTCAGGGGTAAAAGACATTCACCTCTCTCTGTTGAGCAATCAGCAATTAGAATACAATATAAATATCTCAACCTTTTCATCTGAAAAAAGAGGATGAAAAGCTACATTATTGCCTTCAAATATGTGAAACATCTTTGCAATTTTTACCTGTCAAGTATAAAAGTGTCTGGAACTGAAATTCAGCAACTAGTCCCTCTTCCTCTGGCTTTTTAAAGTGGGAGGGTAACCTCAATTAAAAAAAAATATTTAAAAATCATATTTCTTTAAGCTTTCATTTAAAATCATAGGTGAGAGACCAGTCAGCATAACTCCAGTGGACTGAGCTTCTGCACGATTTTAAAAAGCCTTTGTTCTTCATTCCTGAGGCTGGGAGAGGGGGCTGGGGTCAGGGAACAGCATTGCTTCCCACATAGAAGCTTCAGTCAGTTTTAGTCACTACAAAAACAAGAGTAAGGAGCTGCACCAGTTGTAAACTTGCACTTACTCCCCTAATTGTGTACAGGGTGATCAATGGATGAAATCAAATGCTATGTCTGTGGTGCATTAGAACATTATCCGACTCCTCAGCTACTTTCATATGGCTCAAGGAACAGCTCCTGTTGTATGTGGTTCAATAGTTCCCTTAAGCTGAGATGTAAACTTGTCTTTAAAAGAAAAAACAAGCTGACCTACAGGTAATAGAGCTGCATTGAATTCGTCTCAAGCACATGTTAAATTTTCTTGACACCATTACCCTTTTCCTTAGGAAACTTCAGCGTGCTCTTGATTAATAACGAAAATAAGGAAAAACAACCTGTAAAAGGAAACCAGGAGAACTCAGTGGCCCATCTACTTTCAACCTTTTGCTCTTTGTCCTGGCTATTCTCAGCAAAAGAAACAAAATCTCATCAAGCTTTCTTTCCAGCACTGCACAGGGCTTTAGACTATTTCCTATGCTCAGCTCCTTGTAACAACAAAACAAAATAATTAAGGTGGTTCCAGCAATGTTAAATCAAGTCGATAGCAGGAGACAAGATCTCCAGATCCCAACCCAGGCTCTGCAACTCATTTATTGAACAACCTGGGCTAAATTGTTTAACCTATTTGCTGCTGCTTCCCTGTCTTTAAAGGGAAGGCACATTGAGCCTTCCCTGCCCTGGCATCAGTCACTGAGTTTGTTGGCTTGTGTTTGTGGGGGGCTTTGGGAAGCCAAGGCCAGAAACATCCCTAGAAAATCCAGGTATTTCCAGCTGATTGATGGTGTTGATATGGATGAGACAGCTCTGAGCCCCAGCAGGGTGTGAATTCCCCCTCTGCCTGTTAGTTCAAGATGTAAATCCACATCTGCCCGGCTGCTGGGTGCAGGGCAGGTGGGACAGCACAGCCCCACAGCCTCTGCTGCTTGTATTGGCTTCATGGCACCAAATTTGGGGTTTTCTTGCTCCCCAAAGCTTGAATTATTCTAAAAATTGACCAGATTTCTGGAGATCTCTAGAGAAAGAGTGAAATCTGCTGTTGCAGTAAAGCCTCATTATGGGCTTGGTGTTACGGTTCATGAGGGATCAGCTTGTGAAACATCTGCCATTGCTCTGTCGGAGAAGGTGGAGAGAGGAGCTGCAGAGAGAACTTGAGTTGAGTTTGGGGGATTGGGCATGAGCAGGGACTTGCTGAATTCTTGCCATGTGCTGTAATTAAAGGGCTGCTGTCAGAGGCCAAGCAGGCATAAAAATGTTCCTTCCTCAGCTGCTGTCCTGTGGTGAGCTCATTTTAACTTTCAACCTTTGATGTGGAGAATTACATTTTGAGGTGGAAAAGGGAATATCTTATCTTAGGGATACTGGGGTGACTCTTCCGTGGGTGTCCATGCACAGGCAGGGGGGGAAAGGAGCTGGGTCCTTCATCTGTCACCCAATCTCCCAAATTATCCCAAGGCCTCTCCAGGGAATGTGCTGCCAGCAGGAAAGGCCAGGCTGTACCCCAGTTGTTTGACCTGAACAACCAAATCTGATGCACCATTGCAGAAATCCTGGACCACAGGTTGGGAGATGACCTTTTCCTTGGCACAGGTGATCCCAACAGGCAGCTGGATCACGTATGGCCAATGGAAGGTGTCCCTAAGAACTTTGGGCAGACCAGGCTCCCCAGGTGTGCCTGTGCTGCCAGGACTGGAGTTGGGATGTGCATCAGCTGAGCAAAGCTGGCCAGGATCCTGGAACCCTGCAGCACTTGGAGAGGCCACCTGAGGAGCTGGGAGGAATGGCCACGATTCAGGAATTTCTCCATCCTGCAGCTGCATGTTTGGGCGGAAAGAGAGTGATTTTTAGCCAAAACTGATTTAAATCTGTGCAGAGCTGACACTGATCACTCTCACAGGGGTGGCTACAAGGCAGAGACCTCATGTAGCTCTCAGACCACACCTTGAATAATTTGGGTGAGTTCTGCTGGACTTGTGGCCTCTCTCTTTCCAAAGAATAGGAGCAGAGTTCAGCGTTTGCCAGAAGAAAAGATTTATCCTTGTGTTGTTTTCTTTCTAAACATTTCCTTTGGTGCGAGTGTGAATATTGACAAGTGTGTCTTGTAATGTGGGAGCTCACGTTAGGCTGAGATGGTGCCTTGGTGTTTAATGTACAATGCACAGAGTTTAGATGGATGCATTAATCATATTCCTATTGCCTTTGTTATGGTAATGGCAGAAACAGGCTCTTGGGGTTTTTTTAATTAAAAAAAAGGAAAACGGGTTAGACTTTTTTTTTAAGATGCGTTATATTTCAGCAGCTAATGAAGAGGAAATAATGATGACTTTGCAGTGCAATATGTATTAGGGCACTAATTAGACTGGAGCAGAACTGCTTACAGATGTCTTTTAGACACCTGCTTGGTGATTTTGAGCCCCACGTGCTCCTCCATTTACCAGAGCAGGCGTGATGGGAAGCCAGAGGGAATACTGGAACACGAAGCAGAGCACTCATCAGCCTCCAGTCCTGCCTTCTCTTGGTCCTGCTCTACATGTTTAAGAGGATCGTGTGGATGGACACTGAAGAGCCCTTTGTGTGGGCTGGGATTTCTACTGCCCGTGGCAGGCATTGGGAAAGGAGGAGGGACATGGTTTTCTGACTTCCTGTGCCCACACAAGGGCAATGGGGTGTCGGATCAAGAATTCCCAACTCAGGCTGTGGTCTGGCACGTGTGTTAGTCCAGGATTTTATGTATTCTATCTCCAACATCTGCTTATCATTGATTTAGCTTGGAGTGTGTCTTTTCAAGACCATTAAAAGCTGTAAATCTAAAAATAATGCTGGCCTTCATTTTTAAAGCTGTTTGGAAGTTGTCTTTTACTGTCATAAGAAACCACAAATATTTTCACTCTGTATCTTATTTGCTTTTACATTTCTGTCAACTGTGTAAATAGTTGAATTCTAAACATGAATTACAAATGTGCCCAAAATCAGGGAGACAGTAGAGTTCTTAACTCAATCATACCTGTGATTCAGCTTCTTTTTTCTCTCAGCTCTTTCCACAGGAATCCTTCCCTGACTGCATGTTCAAGTTTTGGAGGATATGGAGCTGTTTGTGCCTGAGAGCCCGAGCAGAGCCCAAACGAGGATGCCACAGGTGAGCAAGTCTGATTCAAACTTTTAATTTTTTTATTTTTACGATGAAAATTTTCAATGGATGCACTAAATCCTGAGATGGTCACACATTTAAGTGCAGTATGACCACATCTGTCATGGAATAATGCATTTAAAAGTAATAGGCAATATATTCATTTATAGATATGTCAGGTCTTTTTCTCTGTTTTGAAATGTTTGGTGCTACCTGCATTTTCATAAAACACCATTTCGGGTGGTCATTGAGAGCTACAGCTGATTTAATCTCATGTGTGAGATCAGTTCTGCCTCCCACACAGAAGTGCTGCTGCTTTATGTAACCTCTGCTCTGAACCCTGAATGGAGCAATAGAGTTTGGGTAACAATGCAATCCCCACAGAGAGGACAGAGTCGAAAAGCAGAAGAGTTCTGGGGAGGTTCAGCTGTCCTTGGTAGCATCTGAGTCCCGGAACAGGAACAGATAAGAGGACCAGGTAAGAGGTGAATGCAAAGTAGCATCAGAAGCCACAAGCAGGTGTGGATTTGTTGAAAGGAGAGAGAGAAAAGGAGAATCTCCTTTATTCTTCCTCCCCCCTCAGCACTGCCTGTCCAGACTGTGCTCCTGTGCTGTATGGCAGATGTACAGATCTATATCTGTTCTAGCGGGACTCTGGGAGGCAGAAACATGGAATCTCTCAAGGTTCTTTGGGGCTGGTGGCAGAGCCAAACCCCAAGACTTCCCAGTGTCCAATATTGTCCTGAAGGGATGCCCCAGGGACTGCAGTAATGGAAGGTGCTGCCCTTTATAGGCAGGAAGTAACAGAAAATTTACTCCAAGCATAAGACAAGGAACTTACTTAGATACAGCAAGTAGCTAAAAACCCCAGAACAAAGCCCAAGCAATTTTTGTGTGTTCATCACCAGAATAAGCGATGCTCTGAGCACACCGGGTGCCTCAGCACCGCCAGTGCTTGTGGAGGCAGCGGAGCAAAGCACAAATGCACCCGTGCAAGGGAGCTGGGAGGCCAGAACCGAGTGTGCCAGAGCCCCAGGTGGGTGTTCTGCCTCGCTGAGCAGCTCTGGTGGCTCGGTGACGCCGGCTGCCTGTCCCCAGTGCCCCGTGTGACGCGGGTGGCACCCGGGAGCCGCTGCTGCTGGCCCCGAGCTCGCCCGCTGAGCAGGTACCCCAAGGATTTCTGAGTGAGGCAAGCTCATCTCTGCAGTGATGCTGCTGGGGCTGCTGCTTCCCTTCGGTTCTGTGGGAAATGATCTCAGGCCATGAGAGGAGGATGAGGGAGGGGAGGGCAGGCAGCTTGAAACTGGTCTTTTTGAATCTCACTACGTGCAGTAGTGCTGGGGAGTCTGAGGGGGTTTGCCTCTGCTCTCAGTGCTCATGTGTGTGCCATTGTTTGGGGGAATGTGAGATAAATCTGTTCCCCAGCTCTTTCTCTCTTTTGGCTTCACAAGTTGTGCTCCCTGTCCAGAGGAGATGAGACCGTGTGCCACCTCACCAGCGTGAGATAAACGACCAGTCCAGAAGAACTGAAACAAAAACCCTCTGGAGGGTACCCACTGCTTCCTGGGGTTGGATTAGTCTCTCCAGGGGCCCTTCCCTACCAGCTTCCTGAAGCATTTCAGGTGAATCCAAGGATCTTGGCTTGTATTGCTGTTTAATTGCTCACCTATATCAGCAGTATTCTAAGACAGGAACCGTATCAATCTAATCACAAACCCAAACAAAGCAGCAGTCACTCGAGTCCTTTATCTATTGGCAGGCAACAGAAAGCCCTCATCTCTTATCCTCTCTGCATACACACAATTTCTCTGCAGCCTTCATCAGCACCAGGAATTCACCAGCTGAGACCAACATTTATCTCAGTAAACCCAGCGTGTGTGTCTGCCCCTTCCCTGACTATTCAAACATGCAGCCACGCCAGGGCCGCTCGTTCGGAAGGCGATGACAAGGGTCATCATTTTATTCTCTATCTCCTGCTTCAGCTGCTCCTGAGTGCCAAAGGGAGGAAACAGCATCCTGGGGAGCTCGGGGGTGTGGGTGACAACCCTGCAAGGCCTGGCTGTCCCTCAGGGTGTCACGGGAGGATGAGGAGGAGCGGGAGGCAGAGCTGGTGCGGCCGAGGTGGGAGGGAGAGGAGGGGTGTCAGCCCTGCCCGCCACGTGGGCAGAAGCCAAAGGGCAGCACTGCCACGTCAGGTAGGAAAGCTTCAGCCTGGTCAAAACCCAGTTTGATTTCTGAAGGTGAGACAGGTTCAAATTGAGTTGGAATGCCTCGTGCTCCCCCCAGGGCTGCGTTTTTGGGAGAAAGGCTTCGTTCGGCTGCTTTCCGCTCACGCGGCGTTTCTGTGCCTGAAAGGGTTCGGCTGTCACAGCCCGACAAGCGCTGAAGAGCTCTTGTTAAGGTCACTGGTATCAGAAAAGTGTCTCTCCTACAACATCCCAGTGAATCAGGGCCACTGGCGCTGGGAACCAGGGACTGATGTCAAGACACTGCGTGCTACAGACAGGCCCGTGACCCCTGTCCCGGCACGGCCCTTCCCGGGGACAGCCGTGTAACGCCGCTCCGGCTAAGTGCAAAAAAACCCCAGCTCCAAGCATGCCTGACCTTTCCATTCAGGCTGCAGAGGCTAGATCTGCTGCTAACCAAAAATCCGGGGCTGCTTTCATGTGTCTGAGCGCTCGGGGAATGGATGTAGCTTCACATCCATGCAAATGCCGGGCTTCCTGCGGCACGCCGCTGCTTTTCAAGCTCTCTCTCGTTTCGTGCTGGTACCTCCATCCCTGCTGTGTCTGTGAAAAGAGCCTCTCCGAGGGAAAGTTTCCCACAGGCTAAAATCCGAGTGATGTGGTAAAAAAAAAACCCCACAACCGACGGGGTTTAATTCCTGAAATGTGTGGTGTCCGTCTGCAGCCTGGCAAGCAGCACCTCCTCTGCTGCTGGGGGTGGAGACACCAGCCTCTCACTCCCTCAGGTTCTTGGTGTATATTTTGTGTATTTTTCCTCATGTTTAAGTCCCGAATTTGGGAGCCAGGAGTCCTGTCCTGCCGTGGGTGTGCAGAGGAAGATTTTCCCTCTGTGAGCAGCGATGCCCCAGTGCTCTTTGGGGTGTTCATCTGTGCTCAGTTCCTGTGCTCACAAAGCTTCAGTGTTCTGCACAGAGAGGGAAATAAATGCCTCTTGTCCCGGGGAACGAGCAATAAGAGAGGGGAAATGGCCTCAAGTTGTGCCAGGGGAGGTTTAGATTGGATATTATGAAAAATGTCTTCCCTGAAAGGGTTGTTAAGCCTTGGAACAGGCTGCCCAGGGCAGGGGTGGGGTCACCATCCCTGGAGGGATTTAAAGGAGGTGTAGATGTGGTGCTTGGGGAGGTGGTTTAGTGGTGACCTTGGCAGTGCTGGGTTAATGATTGGACTTGATGATCTTAAAAACCTTTTCTAACCTAAATTATTCTATTATTCTCTGTTCAAATCCTTTTTTTCCCCTTATCACTAATGAAAAATGCCCATCAAGCCCACGTACAGCAGCTGTCGGGCAGGTCCCTGGTGGAACTCACCAAAAAATAATGTCTATTTGGCACTTCATGATATCTTCCTTGAACCACCTGGACACCATCATCATCACCTTCTGTCTTTACACCAGTGCCTGATGCATTATTGGTAGGTGAAATAGAGAAAATGTTTGATGTTTCTCTAATGCCTTACATTTTTATTCTGTTCTCATTTCAATTATTTCCCATTCCAGGCCACTACCATATAACTCAACGTTTTAAGCATATTGTCCCTCAAGGTGTCTGCTTATATTTATAAGCAGAAAAGAGCACCTGGCACATTGGAAATTCGTTGGAAGTGCATAGAATTGAGGGAAAAAAGGGAGATTCAAACCTGCTTTTCAGCAATTCAGCCTTGAAGCTGTGGCTGTGTGAGCCCATTAGCAGATGATCTGGGTCTAGAAATCAAACCATTGTCCCCAAAATCCGGGGTTTCACCCCAAACATCCAGCTGGGTGTTCATGCTCCCCAGGTGAAAGGGAGGATTCTGATCCACCAAGCTTCCAGAAAATCAAGAGATATTGGGTGAAAACCCCTGTCCCAGAGTTTCTAGCATGAACTCCAATGAAGCAGGGAAGTGGCCACAAGCAGCAGCATCTCTGTTTTCCTGAACTCCAAGAGTGATTTCCTTGTAGGAAAGGGAGGTGCTGGGAAGCAACGCCTCACTCCTCACGTGGGCTTTTATCGGACTCCACCACGATGTTCACGTTCACCATTCTGACCCCTGAGTCACCTTTTTCATCTAAACAATCATTATGGAGCACTGCTGAGGACTGGTAGCACTTACCCAGGACAGAGGCCTCTGCCTCTGACAGCTCCAGAACATCGCAGAACTCTCACCTTTTCAAGAAAGCCTTCACCAAATGGGTCTCATCTGAAGCGTGGCCTTTCTCATTTCTTCCTAGAGGACAGCTAATTAAGTGCAGAATGGACAGCTCTGCTCCTCCCAGGGCAGGCACGAGGTTGTGTTTCACATCAAAACATTCGTGGTTGGGTTCCAGCACATCAATCAGGCGAGACCATGAACTCGTTAGAATAAATAATGATAATTGTAAGTATTGAACACCCCAGTTTTCTGAGTTTACTAGGACTGGACAGAAAGAGGTGAACTCTTGAGAAACATCTTGTGAAAAAATGTCCCTAATGTTTTACTGCAGTGACCAACCCGAATTCAACCTGTGGTATCTCTCCCCAGTGCTATTAACAGTCTGCTGCCAAAATTTGTGGTTGCAGCCTAGGAGCTCAGCCCTTTTCTTGCTTTCCAAGGGCTGCCTGCTCCAACCCAGTTGTTTCTGGCATTTCCCAGCCAGTTGTCCGTGGTGGAACTTTATTCACTTTTCCTCTTGTGCATCAAAATGGCTCTGAGAGATTCTTCTCCTCCAGGCAGGAAACCCTGAAAACTGTGGATATTTTCAATTAGCTGCATTACAAACTGATTTCCAGCCTTGTCTCTCCTCTCTTACATGAGCTATCAAATCCCTCAGTTCCTCTTTGATTGAACTAAAAATGGCCAATTTTTTAACATGCTTTTTACAAGGGTGTCTGCATAGCAGAAATGAGCACTTCTGCCTTATCTTGTGTTATGTAAATATTTTTGTGCTTCCAAAACAAAGTTTTTCTTTCCCTTTGATCCAGCTTTCTTGTAGCCAGTTTAACCTCCAGAAGGAGTCAAGAGATTCATGGAGATTGCCAAAGGCATTAGTCCCGAGGAAAACTGGAGAGAGAAAAGAAAACTCAAAATTACCAATGCAAACAGCTCATTTAGAAGTGGATGGACTAAAGGGAAAGGTTGTCTTTCAGTGTCCTTTTTTTAGCAAATTTTTGCTTAAAATAGCTGGGACCAATATAAAAATAGCATTTGCATAGTGTGATACAAGACAAAAGTGGTGCTTTTCCAGCAGCCTGGGAGGTGGCTGTGCCCCAGACTTCTGCTGTGGGCAAGATCTCAAAATCACTGGAATTATTTTTATCCTTCCCTGCTTTTTTGCCTAAAGTTTGAGCTGATTGCTTCGGGCTGTGCTGGCAGAGGGAGTGCAGTCTCAAAAACAAAGTCTTAGGACAATTTCAAACTCCTGCAAGAAGAGGTTGATTCTAATTTCACTCATTTCGTAGAGTTATTTATTATTACAGTTATTTCATAGAGTTATTGTATAGAATTATATTTCCTACTTATAAAATTAGGATCAAACCACCAGTAATTGAGGTGTGGAGCCTGTAGTTAAAAATGTTTAATTACAGCTAAAAGTTATTATACAGAAGATATAACAGCAGAGACTTTGGCAGTGTTTTGGGTAGAATGACAGCAGAACTCATACTGTGCCAGTGGCCAGGACTATCAGCATGGTTTCCTACCTAGAGAAAAAAAAAAATATGAATTTATATAGGTCTTGCATATGTGTTTGCCTGGATGTTTATCAGGCCTGCTGCTCTTTGAAAAAAAAGTGCATTTATTTTAAAAACCAAGCAGCTGAAGAGTTATTGAAGTCACGGATGCGAAGGCAAGAGGAGCCACTGCCCTCGGAGCGTCCGCCTGGAGCCTCCTGGTAACAACACTCTGGAATCACAGCCAGGAGTGGAACTTGGCAGAGCTTTGTTGTGCCTCGGCCCTGCCCTTGTTCAGCAGGGCTGATTGATCAGCCCAAGTCTGCTGGAATTGGGGTGAGGGATTCATTAGCCTGGGATCAGGCCCTCAGCACTGGATACTCGGCTTGCTGGAAAATTGGTAATTAATGGTGCTTTATTTTTCGCGTTTCCAAGGCAACGCAAACCCCAAGACATTGTTTTCCAGACCATGAGCAGAAGCTTTTGGCTGCTGCAGAAGCTCCCCCCTTCTCGTCTGAAGCTGCTGTAAAGGTACCAAAGCCATCTTTTTTGTCATTATAGTCTATTTACATCCTATATCCAAAAAGTAATGATGATCAGATGCTGCTGCTGAAATGATCTGTTCTCAGTGCAGAACTCATTCAATCAGCAGAGAGCTCTGCTATTCAAATAGATAATTAGTGTTGTGACAAGTGTGACTGTAAATGCCTCAGTTTGGTGGCAATGTTAGGAAGTGTGACAAAAATTAAATTATTTGTCTGCCTTAAGCGTGGCCCTGCTTGGATTGTTAATGAGGGGAAGTCTTGTTAAACACATGTCCTTTTCTGATTGACTCCTTCACAGGTCCTGGGAAAATGATTTATTATTTGTATCATCGGGGGCAGGAAAGACAGGACTTTCCATGTTTTCTCTGACTCGTTCCTTTCCGTGTCTTTACCTGATGTGCCAGGGCATTGCTGGTGTTCCAGCACAGAACAGAAAGATGCCCTAAAATGAGAGAGGGAGAGCAATCCCAATGGAAACCTTTCCTGTCCATATCCCTTCTTCAGAAGGAATGAGCTTGGGGAGGGCATTTAGGTGCTCCAATCTCGGGGGAATCCTCGGAGCACCATCCCTGGAGGTGACAAAATCCACCTGATGGGCAATTCTGGCTGTCCCCCTGTCCTAGGAGCTGTTCTGAGTTTAAATTATCAGGGACTGAATTACTGATTATCTTGAAGTTGCATCCTTTCACAGGCTCCTAACGGGATGCTTTTCATTCTTCCTTTTCCTGCCGGTGCCTTGATGTTCTCCCCCCCAAAGGGAATTAATGGCTGGGATGGAATGGAGAGCACAGCACAAAGAGCAGGCATGGCCCAGACCTCACAGGACTAATTACGCTCTTAAAGGGTAAGAAAATAATCTCAGGTACATTGGGAACAAAGTGTCTCAGTAATGCTGCATGGGGTTACTGGCACGGCTCCTGTATTTGTGCATTTGGATTAAAAAAAAAAAGACTTTCAAAGATACTTTTTGACCTCAAAAAGATCAGCGAGGAGCTCAAGAAAAGAAATTTAATTCCAAGCGAGTTGATCAAGTTTTCTTGACCCTTAAGGATGGAAAAAGCAAAGGAAGGATGCACATGAAGGTCCTGTGAAATTCTAACACTAAAACACTCCCATGCACAAACTGTGAAGTCTCAAAACAGTTCAAGCCCAAAGCAAAGGAAGAGCAGGGCATGAATCACAACGAGGGCAGTGCAAGGGCAGCTCAGGCTCCTCAAGAGGGGCAGTGAAAGGAAAGGTGGGAGTCTGTTTGTGGAAACACCAAACTTTGGGGGAGGGCAACTCCGTGATGAGTCTCCTGCAAGGCAGGACAGCCACAGGAGTGGCAGTCACAGCCACTGCCTGCAAAACAGGGAAATAGATCCCAAATTGGTGGCAGGGTTGTTTGAGAGTGACAATTGTCTGTATTTGTGGCACAGTGCTTGTGCACAGACATGCTCCTGTCCTCTGAGGGCAGCTCCTGGGACAATCCCCTTCCCTGGCACCATGGCCATGAGGAGAAAGGAGCAGGGGCAGGGCTGGCACAGGTCCCAGGAGCACCACAGGTCTGTCCTGGAGGGGATGTCCCCAGACAAGGGCAGCGTGGGAGCCCCAGGGATGCCAGAGGTGTCCACATCCTCAGCCACCTTGGGAATGACTTCCAAGCCAAAGGTGAGACATGAATAACTGAGAAACAGAGCCTGCTGAGGCTGCTTACGTAGCTCAGCTTGGAAAAGGAGGAATTCTGTCCTCTGTTCTAGCCTGCACCTCCTACTTCCTTGGAGACCCAAGCTGTGAACTGTGGGAAGTGTTAGAAAAATCCCTTTTCTCAGAGGGCAGGGCTGGTCCCCAGAGCTGCAGAACTGCTGCACCACATCCCCCATCCCGTGGCAGCTCACCCTGTGCCTGCACCACGCTTCAGGTGCCTCTTTCCATCCACCAGCCCTGCAAAAGCAGCAGTAAGGTGCATTCAGTTCTATCTCTGCTAAACACATCCCTTTTATTGCTTTTCAGGAGTTCAAAGCATTAGCATCAAACAATCGAGGCGGTTGTTTCCCCTAAGAGAGCCAGGGCCTGTTTACAAACTCGTTTGATTTTCACAATATTCCACTGTTATTTATTTCAGACAGAGCTGTCAGATGAATGCACTCCCTCATGCTGGACAGCTTGCTTTATTGCCTGTTATTAAGACATAACATATATAACCTGACAGGCACTGCCCACGTCTGCCTTCCCCCACTGAAAGGCAAATTAAGTCGAAAATGGAGATCTCCGATATTTCTTTGGGCTGAAGTGATATTAGTTTTTAACTCATTTTGTATTCACAGAGGGTCCTGCGTGTTTGTAACGGATCTGACAGTAAACTGTTCAATGAAAAAGTTGTTTTCTAAAAAAATTCTTATTCCGACTACCTCTGAGAAATTCAGGGTTTAGAATACAGCTCTGGTTTTGGATAGGGAATTGAAAAGAATGCAATTTTAAGAACTGTGATGAAGCCTGCCATTCTTTCTTACTGGATTTCAAGTATTGGTTGTGACAAAGTGCTGGTTATTTTTTGGGGAAGCACAAGCCCATTGGAATGGCAGAACCACCTTCCCCACCATCCACGGTTCTTGTTGTATAAGCCATTCCATTCACTTTTTTCATCATTACTGATTATTTTTCTTCCTTTTTTTTCCCCCCCCCACCCCAGGACTGACTTGCTGATTTTGAAGAGTCACAGGGGCTGCTCTGGAAATGCCTGCAAGAAGCAGGTTTATCCCTTACTGCCTCTCTCCACCTTTTCCTCCTGTACTTTCCCAATGACAACTTTTTTTCCACCTCACTGGAGAATCAAGTCACTTTTATTACTGCAAATAACCATGAGCTGAATTAACATATGAGGAAGAGAAATCAGTTTAAAGGAAGGATAACCTGGACACTGGGGGAGGCAGAGCAAGGCAGGTGTGTCCACCTGCAGCCACCTGAGAGGAAAAACCTGATTTACTCAAGAAAAATTGCTTCAGGCTTGTGTACACACTTGTAACGTCTTGGGATCATGATAAACCCTTACTGCAGCATCTGGGGCACCTCCCTATTATGCAGGCACAATCCACACTTTAAAAGCTTAAAATAAGTAGTTGTGCTGTGCCTGTGTTCCCAAGGAAAAGGTTTTAGTGCTGGCAAGTTCCAGGTTTTACAGGAAGCTGCAGCAGGTAAGGAACAGCCAAATGCAGCAGGAAATAGGATGTGCAATTTAATGCTGAATAGTGATACACTGAATAAATTATTATAAAGAACTAACTCTTCTTCAGTGTAATTACACTGGGGTTTTTTTCCACTTTGGAGGACAGGAAGCAGCCTAAGTGGATAGATGGGAAATGAAGCCAGGGAAGGGGAGGTGGCTTTGTGTGCAAACCCGTGGAGCTCAGAAGCTTGAGCACAGCCCCCTTTTAGATGCATTAACCCCCAACGTGTGCAAATACGTAATAGGAACAAACAACAATACTTTGAAATATTCTATTATCCCTCAATGTAATAAATATTTTATTAGAGCAATAGAAAAAAATGCATACAGATAACCATAGGATACACACACAACCGGAAGTTTAAGGATAAATTTCAACCTTTTCAATATGAAACAAGGTACTGGGTACATATCTCATGGAGATATAGAACTAGAAACCAAATAATACAATGTAAGCGCATGAACGTGGGCAGTACAGCAACCTGGACTAGAACTGTGTGAAACGAGAGTCACCCTTTGCTGCATGAGACATAACTACACACTCACTAGGAACACCTGGATTTCCATGTCCCACCCACCCCCCTGTTTGCAAGTGCCTGAGAACAACACTGGTCAGCCACATGGAAAAGCAACGAAGTCATTGACAGCTCTCTATGTACAGTATATACAGCTCTTGCTTACCTCAGCACTCAGCACGTTGTCCCATCTGCTCAGCTCATTTGCTGGCTGAGTGCATTTCCAGGTGGTTTTTTTCTACAGTGCTACCATCATTTTATTAATCCTGGTTCTCCCTTTGTAGTTCTGTGTGGCGCAATAATACTGTGAAATTAAAAAACCCCCAGTCTTTAAGAGGGTATGTTTTATGTCATGTGAACACGCGCTGTAACAGGGATGTTGTCACCTCTCTAAAAGGTGTCTAAAAGGCTGATTTGACTAAATTCACTACTCTAGAAGTCAAATGGACCAGGCTTAATGTATCTGCAATATACTGCTGTGAAAGAAAGCACAGGTTTCTCTATTATAGCAAGCCTGAAGTGCTGTTGTATAATTTTTTATTATATCCTATAGTATTGCCATAAACTTCCCAGAATCATATGACAGTGGTGGGGTGCAGCTGAGTGCCAGAGCAGGCAGAAGAGGTTGAAGAGCAGCAGGAAGGAGAGGTCTGACTGTAACACTGAATTTAGGGTGTTTACAGTGCAGTGTGGCAGAGAAATGAGCAGGATAATTTGGGGCTGCATATCTGGGAGCAGCACATCACCAGGGAGGGAGGCGGTGGCCGTCCCTCTTCGTAAGGCCATGGGGCAACTGCATTCCAATAACGCTGCCAACTGGGCACTGCTGTTACTGGAACACTGGCAGGAGCTCAGGGAGGCCAACAAAATCATCCTGAAGGTGGGAGAACGTGGTTATGAACAAAGAACCTGCTGAAGAAATGTAAGGTGGGGAGATGAGGAAATGAGCTCCGGAATTTACTGACGAAGGGCGGGTGTCGGAAAAGGTGCATGAACATCCACTGAGAGGCTTCTCTGAGACACAGAGGTGAGGTCAGGAGTGGCAGTGGAAGCCTTGCCTCTGGACTGTGCAAACCCAACATCCATGCTGAGCCTTTTCCCTGCTCCCAGCTGGGATTTCTTGTTGATTCAGAGTAACTTCCACAAAGGGCAGTAGGAAAATAACCCAAACCTACTGAGTTATGACACTGTCTTAAGAACAGCCACTTGGTGGATGTGTTACCCTCTGACTGGTGACATCCATGTCTCTGATTTCATCTTTTCCATGTCAAATGTTATTGTAAGGATGCAGAATATACCCAGAACAACTGCTGTAAAAATGGAGTTTCTCACTGAGCCAAGGTCTTCCTCACAGCCCTGACCTCATAGTGCCATCCCCCCTCCTCTCTCTTACACTGTATCTGAAATATGTAATATGTAAACTCCTTTGGTTCAAGTATTAAGGCATTTCAGATTCCTTTTTAAAGGATTTGCTAAACTTTACATGGTATTTTTACTCCAACTTACAGTGAAATATAAAGAATTTAAAAACATGTCAGGATAGAAGAAAAAACATGCATTAACCACTGCAGGTTGTTTTTTTAAAAAAAGCACTTTAGTAACCAATTCTTCTTTTTTTTTTCTTTTCCCAGCAAATGCAAATATATCATCACAACACTGAATTGAGGGTCAAGGAAAATATTGTTGCTAAGAAGCTGGATACACTGAAGATATTCGAGACTGATGGACCAGAACCTCTTGCATCCATACCTGTGACAAAGGAAAAAGGTCAGGATTAAATGAAAGCATGAGTATGTGCTGTGCCAAATTATTGCTCTTCCTAGGTGCTATGCAAAGATTATTGTAATTTCTTTTTATTTCTTACAAGCAAATAGATGTTTACAAAAATGCAGTAAATACTTAAAAAATGCCTTGCAAAATGCTGTTAACTATGAATGGTTTTAGTGCTCTGATTTAGCTGACAAGGTGGTGTTTGGTCAAAAGTCGGACTCAATGATCTTGGAGCTCTTTTCCAGCCTTAATGAGTCTATTTTTCTATGACTCTACTTTCAAGTTAATAATTTTATAAAAAGAAGGAGAAAAAGTAAAAAACTTAACATTTTTAATACCAATTTACATGGTAATTTACCAGTTCAGTAGAATGGAGTTTGCCATGCGTAAGGGCGTGAAGGCTTTTAATTGCTTTTCTTTTTATTACCGTACAACGTTTAAGTATTAATTCTTTTTTGTTTTTTTTCCTTCCAATAAGGGAAGCAAAGACAAGCTGGGACAAAGGGAAGTGGTTCAACCTACTGGCTAGCCTGGGAATGAGGATCTGCTCGCTGCTGCTGCCGTCTCCCCCCTCCGTTGTTGCTCTGACTTCTATAAAATAATCGTCCTTGAGCTGCAGCCACAGCTCGGCCGTTGTCGTGTCCGTGGTCAGCACGTTCACCCCGCCCTGGCTGCTGGTCCTGTACAGAACCTGCAACACAGGACACCCTTCAGGACCTGCCCTGCCCGTTCTGTGTCTCTCAAGCAAGGTTTCAGCCTTTGGAAGGGATGGGATGAGAGAAAAGATCTGATTTTTGGTTAATATTCTAGGGTGGAATCACATTTCAAGAAAGAAGGGAATATCAATCAAGGCCTTTTAGTCCAGATTTAATTTCAAATGGCACAATGTAGAGTGATAATACAGATTACATATTATTTTCATTATAATAATATAATATAATGGGTGGTGGGACACTGGAACAAGCTGTAAACATAAATTTCTTGCCCATACAGTGTGTAGTCAGATCTTCAGCCTGTATCTTTTATTCAGGAATACATCATGTGGGATCCAGCTGTACAGAGCTTATCAGGAACATCCTCAGCTGTTCTTTTACACACACTTATATGACATATTTCAATATTTCTATGTGTGTGCTGATCAGGTTTAGAGCAGAGGTAACAGTGTAATTTCTATCTGGAAAATGAGCACGGCCCACAGTAGGCAAGAGGAGAAAGGTTTAAAAGTATCAGTTTGATAGATGTTGTAATACATAATAAATCTACTGGCCAGCAATGGAAACGGCATCCATCAGGCTGAATTTTTGATTATTTGGTTTCTTTCAGTCTTACAGATTTGGGCATTACACATTTAAATAAGAGTTATAGATGTGGTAAGTGTTCTAAATGTTGTAAGATCCAGGTGTTACACACATGGTAGATGGGATCCCAAGAGCTGAGCAATGCCAGTGTGGGGAGGAAAAGGAATTAGTGGACATTAATAGTGAGAAACTGTTAAAATATGATTTAAAATCCCTAAAAGGGAGACCCTACTGAAATGGTTTAGAGAGGGTATTGTGCATCCTCTGAACATACATGTAAATAGACAAGAAAATATCAATTCTGGATGGTTTCCAGCTCAGTTTTCACTGACCTTGTACCCTGTGACCTCGGACTCGTTCTCCATCGCTCTGACTTCCTCCCAGCTCAGGATAACTCTGGAGTCTGTGACATTCCACACGACGTTTCCTGGAGGTTGACTGGGTGCTTCAAACACACAATAAGAGCATGACTTTAATTTAATTGGCACTAGTGATTTATTCACCAGGCCAGGTAATTGGCTGTCATTACATTTTGGATACAAAAGCAGCTCCAGCACAGGCTCCTCGTTTGTGCACGTTATGGTTCAGAGGCTAAATTTGAAAAACAGAAGGAAAGGAAGAAACAGAATGGCACAGAAATGTTGTTTCTGAAGCTGAAATATCTGTTGATGGTCCTTCACTCACTGCAGCCAGACAGAAGCATGTGTCTCAGGACACGGGTGATTAATTAGACCAAATGCTAATGAAACCAATGACGGTAACAGAAAATTTCCAGTTTTAGTATAGTGCCGAGAAAATCCTTCACAATAGATTGATCATTTGTTAGACAATTTTAGTCTCAGTGAATATTCAAATCTACACACTATGCTGATTTACTTTAACATGTTTGTTATGTGAAATATATGTCAGGTTTTTTTCTGTTGGTTCTTCTAACTCAAGTCGAGATTCTGGACTGAGCCTGTGCCATTCCTGGTCTGAGCTGGAACAACAGGGAGCTTTGGCCAAGGCAATCTGCTGGGATTTTTTGTTCATTAGCAACCCCAGCCTGTTATTTCCAAATTTGCTGCCTGCTTTGGGCTCTGCCCTTTCACGTACCTTGGAGCTGCCAAGCTTTCAGGGAAGTACAAACCTCCTCAGACACCTCAAGTTGCTCTCCCAGAAAATGGGGCATGCAGTGACATAATCAATGATTAAAATCTTTTCTAAATGTGTTAAGGAAAACAATTTACTGTTGCTGTCACCTAGTGGAGGCAACTGCTGCTTAGGTGGACTGAGCTGTGCTTTGATACTGGAGGTTCCAGGATTAAGCCCTGACAGTGGTTTTGAACATTTGTAGCCATGTGCTTATGGGTTTTTTCCTCTTTTGTTCCTCATCTTTTTAATTCTTCCGCACAGGTAGCTCCCTGCCTTCTTTCCATGAGCAGTCAGATCAAACCCCACCCGATTATCTTTAAACAACAGACAAAAAATGTAACAGCGAGACTTAAAAAAAATTATTCTGAAGTCAACCAACCACTCACAGCTATTTTTTTGGCACTATTTGTCTTGTTCTATGCACTGAGGAAGATTTAACCTGATGTTCTAATAATAACCACTTCTTGTAAATGTAAGAGGAGATTGTTTCACTCCTGAGAATGAAGTGCTACAGCATACATGAGTAGTTTTCACACTGAGATATTAAAGCTGAATTTCAAAAGAAATGAGTCATCCTTGAAATCCACAACAAAATATTAAGATGACATGAGAAAAAATGAAGAGTAATTACATATAAAAACTGTAAGCCTCTATCTGTGGAAAGGATTCAGAGGCTCCAGTTTGCTGCAGACACTGAAATCTCCAGTAATCGTCAGTGTTCAGAACTGCAGAACTTCATTTGCAGCAGGTCCTGATCCATCAAGTCACATCAGGACACGTCCAGGGCTCAGCAGGCAAAGAGCTGCAGGGATTTCTGAGCCTCCTCAGGTGCTTAAAGCTGGCCAGAGCCAGGAATATTCCCCAGAATTACAGCTGATGGACAGAATATCTGGCTGGATTTTAATACTTTGTAAATACGAAATAATTGTGACAACTCAGGCAAGTCTTCCCCAGTCACCTGCCATTTTACATAGCAATAGTTAAACCTCTACTCATTATTTTGGGCTGTAAACGTGCATATTTCAAATATAAAAGCAAAGATACTTTAATTGTCAAAGACTTCAATTTTGAAATAACACTGCCAGTTGAACTGAAGTATTGGTATACTTTGATATGGCAAGAGTTACTGAGATGTACCTGGCAGGTCCTGTGGGGGAATGTGAATCCTTCACACTGAAAAACACACCCATCACAAATATTCTAATTAAATTAGGAATTGGGATTGATTAAAAATCACGTATTTGAATGAAAAATCAGTTTCTACTGCATCAGTACAGAGAATTATTTCTCTTAGCAATTCAACTGGTAGTTACCAAAATCTCACTGACATTACACTGTGCTGAAATGGTTTTGCTCTCTTCATTCACCATAAAGATCCATGGACATAAAATGCAATCAATTTTCCTTTTTCATCATTCCAAATAGCAACAACCTTGACCAAGGGCCTGATCCAGCTCCTGTTCACACCAGTGGGATGAGGGGCTTGTCCAGTTCTCAGTCACACTCCCCAAAGGTGGGGGGGGCACTAAAAAGGACTGAAAATCCTGAGCTGACCAGGCTGGCACCACCTCCAATGAGAAACCACAGAGATGATTAATTAGAAAAAATTACTGATCACATGGCCTGTCCAGGCTCCAGGCAGTGAGTTACTTCAGATCAGCCAGTTCATGGTAATTGTGAATCTAATATGTTTAAACTCTGGCAAATCTGAGTTGTTTTAGTCCTCAGTGACAGACTGACACTCGTTTTTGCATATAATAATTTGTGATAAACTAGCTTATTTCATAATATTAATGACACAACTCCTTCTGCTAGAGGGATGTTAATGACTATTGCAGGGAATTTGACCTTTCAGACAGATTTAATTGTGTGTTCCTGTGCCTCTGACAGAAATACTTCAAGACTGATGACCCTGATTCTGAGTTGTATTACAATGGAGGAGCACACTAAAAATATTTCCACTTGTAGAAAAATTAGTGCAGCCTTTGACAATCTGTTCTCCAGCTTAATTCTGCCTTTGCAGCAGCAAAGTGGCCTCTTGTGCAATTTGTTCAAGGGGAAACAGTGGACATGAAGGATTGTTTTGCATGAACTGTATGAGGTTCATTGCATTTCAAAAGCCATGCCCTAGAGAACTTATAAATATGTTAGAGAACGCTGAAAAATTCAACAAGTCTCTCTTTTCTTTTTTTCCTAAATAACAGAGATTTTTCTTTTCAATTTCTTCCAGTCATTAGGAGCATAATAAAGGTTCTCTGCAGAAATTATAGATCTTACTTGGTGTCTCCTGGAATGGTTGGGTTTTACTTAAGGGAAGTCACAAAGGGTGCAAGCTCTGTGCTTGATTTGTGGGACTACATGGAAATTTAGGTCACTCATGCTGTGATTCCCAGGAATGTCACTGTTTTTCTCTCCCCTCCAAGTGCCAGCACACCATTGTGCCTCCCCCCACGTCAACCTGAGGTACTCACGTGGCTTTTTGGTGGTGGCATTGACAGTGGCACTGAAGGGCCCAGCCCCAGCGCTGTTGTAGGCACGGACAGCAGTGTAATAAGCCAAGTTGCTCCTCAGTCCTGTGATCCTTATTGATGTTTCATTCCCTGCAGCTTTCACTCTGTTTGAAGATTCTTCTTTTTGGCCATTATTCCAGTACCTAACCTAGGAGATAAAAACCAAAACCATTTAAATCTTGCATGGAATGGACTGCTCACCCACAGCACTGTACTCATTTTAAGTGCTTTTTTTTTTTCCCCTTCAGCTGAAAAAGGTAGAAATACATTAAAGTTTCAGAAATATGTTTACTGTGCAAAAATAAAATATCCTTATCCATCTGCTTCTCACGCTTGCTGCTCTTTTTGGCGTGACTGTAGGAAAAAGGCAATTGAAATATTAGATCTGGCTTGAACTAGAGAAGGACAAGAGGAAAACCATTAGTTCATTAAAAAGGAAATAAGTTAAGCTCAGAAAATGTACCTTATAAAAAAGTTCCTTTGAAAGTCAATGTAATTCTGAAAAACTGTCAGTTTAAAGTTATGTCAGACGTGACTATTTATCAGCACAAGAAGCAAAACACAACTTCATTCTGTGTTTCTAACTGGTTTTTTCCCCAAGACAGAAGAAAATATCCTTCTCTGGGTGGAGGTTGGGCAGGAAGAGGAAGATTTTGGGTAATCTTGTGTAAATCTGCGTGGTTGCCCTGCAGCCTGCACGACCCTTCTGGCCCACGGCTCTTTACCAAGAGGAGTGTATTTTATTTAATTAATAGGGTTTACTCATTTAAATATTTTTATTTAATTAATAAGGCTTATTCACTTGAATATTTTTATTTAAATAAACTCACCTCATAGCCCAGCAACCTCCCGTTGCTCGTCTTCCAGGGAATGGCTGCCCAGGAGACCTCGATGGCCGAGGAGGACAGGCTGGTGGCAGCCACCCCTGAGGGGGCTGTGCTGGGCTCTGGAAATCAATAACGGAGAGGTGACTGTGGAAATAAACCTGTCCTCACCCAAAACCACCTCACTTCCATGAGCTGCTGCCGCATTCCCTGACGGAACAGCTCATGGGAATATCCGGAGGTAACTCAATGCCGTACCTTCCTCGGCCGAAAACACCGTGGTGACCGAGCTGAAGGGCCCTTCCCCCTTGTTGTTGTAGACCCCGACCTTGACCTCGTAGGGCGAGAAGGGCAGGATGCTCTCGTTCCTGAACACGTATCTGGGGGTGTCGGCAGAGGTGACCACGGTCTGGATCCACGTCGTGGTGCCCGAGGGCCGGAAAGCGACCACGTAGCCGAAGCCTTCCCCGTTCTGCAGCTCCTCAGGCACGGGCTGGGGGAGGAGCAACACACACCGAGCTGGGATGCCAGGCACGCCACGGGGGGTGTTTGGCAGGAAGAAAGGGCCAGCAGACTCCTGTACATCGTGCAGGTTCTGGCACTGCTTTTGGCATCGTCCCCTCGGCCAGTGAACTCTGGCACAGCACAATGCGCCCCCTTCAACCTATTCTTGAGTTTGCTCTTCAAGAAGAGAGCAACTTTCAGGTATCGTCTTTGTTTTCCAACTAAGTAATTCTGTTTTAAGATGCTCTTAAATACAACTTTTTTTTTCAGCAATCCACAGTTCATAAAAAATGAATACTTGCTTGGTCAGCTATTAGGGAATCCAATATTGCCTTCATACAGTGGCTTAAACCTTCTTCTGATGTGATTAAGATTAGATAACCACACAGAGTAGTCAATGTTAGCAACAGAATACTAACATCTTTTTAAATCATTAAAAAAGGGATACATAATATAAAGTAGTATGAGATTGTACTAGTTAGCATGCAGAGTTAACGGCAGGAAAGCAAAAACTGCAAATTTGCTCTGCAAAGCCCAATTCTTTGTCTTAGCCTTCCCCTTTCCTCTTCCCCCACCCTCCTGCCTCCTTTAGCATTAACATTTGCTTGAGAACAGAAGCAATCCCAGCCAAACTAACTGAATTTCCTAGGGATTTCCATCCAGCACAGGGACACACGTGAGGGAGGGAAGGCAAACGTGCAGGGCTCACACCACACACGGCATGGAGCACATGGACACCTTAGAGGAGAAGCTGCTGCAGCCAGGGAGATTCAGAAAAAGAAGAAAGAAAAGAAAAAAACAACTTCTCTGGAGAAAGCTGCTTGCCAGAAAACTTACATCCCACGTTATGACCAGCTCAGATCTGCTGCCTCCTCCCCCACTGACCTCAGATGGAGGAATTTCAGGAACTGTGGAAAGGAAATGCAGAGATGTCTGCACAGAGTAGAGACAAGAGACCACATCACATCAGCCTCACGCTCTGAATTGAAGCCAGGTGTATTCACACTCCTTGTGCAATCAGGGAAAATGCTTTTGGGGTAGGGTGGGCAGTCCTGGAGAGCCCCAGCCCCGTCCCATGTTCATCCTGCTGCTTCCCATCCCTGGGCCAGGCTGGGGTTTCTCTGAGCACCTGGAGAACCTCAGCAGCTCATAGACTACACCAGGTATGCTGTGTTTATCAACTTCTAAAAACTGGAGAAATGCTTCATTTTTTTTATAGTTATGGAATCATAGAATGGACTGGGTTGGAAGAGACCTTAAAGATCACCCAGTTCCACCCCCTGCCATGGGCAGGGACACCTTCCACTGGACCAGGATGCTCAGAACTCCATCCAGCCTGTCCTTGAACACTTCCAGGGATGTTATGCAGATAAATTGGGAAATGGCCTCATTCCAAGTGAACTGGGGTTTTAATTGATGGGTTCTTCTGAGCCATGTGCTCGTTACATGGAAGGTGTACACTGAGCAAACACTAGGAAAGAAAAATCCCTGTCAAAATTAACCTCTTTGCATCCATTTATACCTTCAGACTCTGTGCTGGCAGATTTGGGCACAGTAAAAGCAGTTTTTATGGATTTAGATGTTATGCTTCTGTGATGTTCAGTAATGCAACATAAACTGTCCCACAGCTAAATGGAAAAATATGAACAAACCAGTTACAGGCTTTTATACCCAATGGCAATTCCAAGCTTGTTTGCGAAGAGCCAAAGATACGAACACCCCTTTTTTTTGGTTAATACTCAAGATACTTGAATTAAAAACAAATAGAAGAACCCACTAACCTGCCTCTTCAGTTCTTACTTTTTCTGAGGGCAAACTAGGCTCTCCACCTCCTATTTTGTTACTGGCAACTACACGAAATTCATATTCAACCCAAGGATTTAAATCCACTACTGTGGTGGTGAAGGTTTTCCCGTCGATCACGTCCGGAACTATTCAAAAGAAAGGAAAAAAGGTGAACTAAGGACAGGGTGTCCCTGGTCAGCACCACTCCCACAAACCCTCGTGTTTACCTGTTGTGACTCGCTGCCAGCCCACGGAGAAGGGTGTCCTTGCCTGGATGCTGTAGGTGGTCACGGGGCTGTGGTTGTCTGTGCCCTCCTGCCAGGAGATCTGAGCTGTGGTGTCCGTGATTTCATCCACTCTCACGTGCTCGGGGGGCCCAGGAGAGCCTGGAATCAGATAGAAAACCAGGCAGTGGTTGGTGAAGCCCTGAAGTACCCTGGGAATCACTACCAGCAGGATGGATTCCCGTTTTTTTGTCCTCAGGCAGGAAGGAAACAATTCAGCTTGGAATAGGAACACTTGTAATTATTGTTTTACATTCACTGAACTTTGGTGATTTCAACACAAAATACTCAGAACAGACGACAGGGCTTCGTTTTTTCCACCAAGAACCTTTGTTCAGCACCATCCCTCTATCTTTCCAATGTCTTTTCCTTTAGTCCTAAATGTCCTCTTTCATCCACTGACACATCTCTGTAGCCTCTCACTTGGTTATCTACACCTGCTTTACTGGACAATGCCCTGGAGCCATTTTTCAGCACATCTGGCCAGCACCCCAAGCAGCAACTCAGCCAGGCAAGCTTCCTGCTGCCCCCTGGAAAATCCTCATTCTGGGCATTTCCTGGCCAAAATGCTGGAGTTTGTCTCATCTGCACCAGCAAAGGGGGTTCAAAGGAGTAACAGTGCATTAACAATGAGAAAATATCTGATATTTTTTAAAATATATTGAGTAAGTGCTGATCACATAATGTGCTTTCCTAGATCAAAGCTTCTACCTTGCAATAAATGTGGCTGTAACATCAGCAAAGAAAGACACAATTCTGGCTCAACTGTGACCACTCCAGCTCTGAATGAAAAGGAGTAAGTCTGCATTATAGACTTTAAACCCCAGGACAAAGCCTCTCCTGGGCTCTGGCAGAACTGCCCATTTCACAGGAAGGATTCTGGAGTCCCCAACGCTTCAGTGTGCAGAGGCAGCAACTCACAACTGCCTCAGAGCTGCCAGTGAGTCCCCTCCTGTCAGTGACCTGAAGGACTGGCAGTGAAAAGAGATGTGAAGTTGATATTATAACCTCCAGCTCTTCGTTTCTCCGGGAAAAATCAGGCTTCACCCAAAAACTGAGCTGTAATTCTCCCGAACTGCAAGTCAGAACGACATAATTCAACTCACAGTCATTCATCACACGGTTCAAGCCACGGATTGGTTTAGTAACCTACAACATCAGTTATTTCTATAGCCTACAATCTAAAAAAAAGGTGGCAAACGTGACCCTGGGGCTGAGGCCGGGCTGTACCTCTCACGATGAGGTCGGCTGCGGAGGCCACGCTGTCCACCTCCGTCTTCACCATGCACACGTATTTCCCACTGTGCTTCAGCTGGATGTTCCTGATCATGAGATCACCTGAGGCACTCTGGGGAAACAAAAAGTTCTCATTGATGTAGATACACCACCCTCGCAGTCTAATATTAAGATTTGAGTTGCAAACGGAAAAGGAATGAATGAAAAATGTGAAGTTGCTCAAAAACTGCATTGCAATGCCCAGGACAGCAAATTATTGCCCATCAGCTGCTCCATGCTCATTGCCTGGGAGTATTTTCCTAACAAACTTGAGGCAGTGTCCCTTTTTTGGGAGAAATGAGCTATAAGACGGTGAGCTCATCCTGGGAAGGCACCTCCTGCATGTCAGTGCCCTGTGACCATTTGTCTCAAAGCCCTAAGAAAGAGAAAAACGTGGTTCCTATTGCCATTAACCAACGTGATTTCTAGACAGAATTTATGGAGTTTTTATCTAGAACTTACAAAAGGATTTCAAATGTGTAAACAACAAATCTGAATTTGGTCCATTCTGCAGATTAATGTGAGCACACTTTCATTTCAAGGTTGCACATTTCAGGCTAAATTTCCCATTTTACAAGCCTAAATTCTCTTCTTTGTTATTCATTCTTCCTGTCAGCTGAATTACTGCTTTAACTCAGTTCACATTGTATTTTCCTGGTGAAAAACGCCTCAGTCTATTATTACTATTTAAAATATTTCACTTTAAAAAAAATTCTCTGCAGAAGCAGCATTTTGTTCAATGACAGAACCCCATTTGTGGGTATTTTAAGCTACTTTGGTCACTGATTCGTGGGCAAACAGTAGTTTGGGAGAAAGGGAAAGGCATGACTTTGATGTTTATTTTAGTCTCAGAAAAAAAAAATATGAACCTTTTCAAAACATTTGGTTATTTTTTTTTGTTTCAGCATTACAATGTCTCAACTCTTTATTCAACACAAGCTGAAGCCAATTCTGCCTGACTCCCTTCCATGTGTGTGCCTGATCTTCTGCGAAAGCACAGATGGAAGTTGTTTGCAGGACAATTCAGTGCTGATTGCTTACAATAAATTAAAAGTTGAGTCAAAAGCAATCTAAAATCCATCTACTTGATTGGGAAGTGGATATGCAGGGAATGCCCAACATCAGCACTGAACACAAGCAAATCACGTCCTACACAAACTTATTTTAGCAAACTCAATTTGAGACATCTCAACAAAGGGGGGGGGCTGTCAAATACACTCATTTTACTTGAAATAAAACCCAGCAAAATGCTAACACTGCATTTAAGTTATTTGTTTGGATTTGGGGAAGAATCCCAAGGGACTGGGGAAGCAGCAGGAAGCTCCCCTGTAGAAGGCACCCTCCTCTTCCCTGGCGGTATCCACGTTCCTGCCTGCTCAGATCCAGCCTTTGTCAGGGTGGACAAGCCCAGGTGACAATGAGATCACCTCATTCCCTTCTCCATGCTGCTGGAATACAAATAAAGAGCATTCCATGCAGTAGGAGCAGCTGCTGGAATTCCTTCAGCCTCTCCTGGCTGCAGGACAACCCCAGCCCTTGCTGGGCTCTATAAGCAGGTGAGCCCCAGTTTTGGGGCAAGGCTGCTCAAAATTTGGGCATCTGCCTGGTCTGCCATGCTCTTTGTATAAATCACCTGGCTAACAAAAAAACCCAAAAAAGCAGTAAGACAGCCTTACATCCCATAATTTCCCAACCATCTGGAAGACCAGGTGGTGGTTCTGAAACATCCCAGTAACTATGAGACGTCAGAGACCTCAGGCCTGTGTGACAAGGACTTCCCAGACATCAGTACATGGAAATCTATCCATTAAAAATTAAACATTCTCCAACCAAGAAAGCCGAAGTTATTTTTGCAATGATATTTTCATTTAACAAATACACACTGTAACTACTGGAAGGCTTAGAATATATTTAGGCTTTTTTACTCACCATGACTTGCATATAACTCCAGATGGAATTATTCCCCTGACCTTAATGTGGTACAAAGCCCATAAATATTTTTATGGATCTCTTGGCAACCTGTGAAGTTTTCTACTAACGAGCTTAAATTCCTCTTTGCAAAAGTAAGAGCTTAAAAATCCCAACCCTAAATGTCTGTATTCTATAAAATCCCCTGTGTCCCTTATGACAAATTTGTGTCAAGTTCCTTAGGCTGTCCTTGCTGTGTTTCTGTGATCTTGGGGAAAATCATGCAGAAACAGAGGCAAGAACTTAAAAATTTTAGGTCTGAAATACAAGGCACATGAATAATGAGTGATGGGCAGAAAACTGGGCCAATGGATGACTTCCTTTGAACACAGAAGAAAATTCTCAAAGGAGAAGAAACATCTGAATTTTTAACATGAGTTAAAAAGAAGAAATAATCAGTCTGTGCTGGTTACACCTGCAAGGGAAAAGAAGAGAATGTGTTTGCAGCTCACCCCTCCAACCTTCTCAAAATGAGAAGCATCCCTCTGGAAGTCAGTGAGGCTCCCATTGAAGTACCAGGTGAAGGTGATGTCCAGCAGAGGGTCGTGCTGAACCTGGCAGGGCAGCACCACGCTCTCCCCCACGGTCACATCCATGTTGGAAGGGGCCAGGGTGATCCTGGTGGGCTCTGCAGGGAGCACAGATATTGGTTACTGGATTCCTGCACTGCTGAGCTTTGCTTGCCACCAATATCCCTCCACAATATTCCTTGAATCTGATCAATGACTGTCACTTCCAGCGATGGAATATTTCCAGCCGGACTGGAAATGCTGCTGCCTGACCCCTCCTGTTGGAGCTTTGTGCCCTTGCATTTCCCAGCAGGAGCTGCTGGATGCTGGAAAGGTGAATTTGAATCTGCTGTGTGCAGCCAATCCACTCCACAAAGCTGAATCCACTGCAATCCACAGCCAGGAATTGCCATTCCAGAGCCTGCGTGGCTCCCAGCACCAACACTCGTGTTTGGAGTAAGAGCAGGAGTTATAAAGCCCAGAAACTGGAGGAAATCCACTTAAGGAAGAACACGCTGGATATCTGGGCCCACACATCACAAAGAACATAAATAGTGTCATTAGGAACAGCTGTTTGTTATTCTGGAATCACATTAATGGAGAAAAATTTCAGCCACTGTAAATACTGTAAAACTAAAATTTAATTCTAGGAATCCTTTATATATAATTGTGTTATTTGTATATAAAGGGACATGAATCATTTAGGGGCACAGCCTGAAAACATGAAGCTGTTAATTCACTGAACAAAATAATTCTGTTTGGGCCTGTGAGATATATAGGATATGTAATGCAGTGGGATATCAGATAATTCTGAGTTTGGAAAATCTTCCAGATATTAAAATCTTTGAAAAAGAACGTTATGAGAGAAGACATTTTTCAGATAAACTTCACAAACTACTGGCTCTTTTCATCCAGTATCTCAAGCAGCAGGCAGGAACGGATGACTTGGAGGAAGGGGCAAGATCCCTCCGAACAAAAATTCTCTGCAAAATTTGCTTTTGAAAGGCTGTGTTTTACTGCCCACGGAGTCCCTGAATGCTCCCCTGCAGCTGGAGTTTCCACCATATCTTTTTCCATAAGCAAGCAGCATTTAGACCTCCTTTGGGCTAAAGAGACTTTTGACTGGAATATAAAATTACCTCGAAGATTTTTTTTGATTGACATGTTTTTTTCGTAACAAATTAAAAAACCCCACGAACTTAAAAGCATAATTGCACTATTTAGTGTTTATAAAGAAGTGAGAGGAGGGAGGGAAGCGTTCAGAACTCCCTCACATCTGAGAAATATCTTTGTCAAAGGCAGAAAATCCCTCAATGTCTTTCCTCTCAACTAACGAAAGAGCTATAACAGAGATCCTTTTATCTTTATACATTAAATAAATAACTCCTCATACTCTTTACTTTCTAGCACATCACTGCAGACTCCTGAGACTGCAATTCCGTGTCCATCCCCTCCCACAGCCCCTCTGGTCCAGCTCACCCACCTGTAACTACCAAGTTGGTGGAGCCACTGGCTGTCCCAAACTGGTTTGTGGCCAGGCACGTGTAGGTTCCAGCATCCCCCTTGGTCACGTTGGCTACCCTTAGTCCTCCATCCTTTAATAATGTGATCCTAAAAAATTACGAGGAGATTTTAAAAGTTGCAGCGTTGGTTTGTGGACAAAATGCTTTAATACTCTACTGTTACCATATTAAACCACAGTAAATTGTATCAGCTACTATGAAAATGAACTCCATCCCAGCTAAAGCTAGGACAAAGTTTTCCAACCTGTGTTGGAAAACTCTGTGACCATTCACTGACAATATAAAAAAAAATGGAACCCAACCAAATGTTACTGGTTTTGGACACCAGTAGAGCCAAGGTTTAGGAGATGTGGGCATATGTACGTGTGTGAAAGAGAGAAATCCCACATGAACTCCACCTTCTTCAGCTGCACCAATTAAAACTGGAATAATTTCCAACTCTTTTGCTGTTTACCCCACGCAATCTTACACGACAACTTTGGAATAACTGTCTGCCATTCCCATGACGACTCCACAGGATTTTTCATGAACTTCCTTTGTGCAAGGACTTGCAGGACAGAAAATTCCCTTCACCCCACACAACCTCCCCCAGCGAGAGCCGTGCCCGACGGGCAGAGCATGGAACAAGCGGGAAGGTGCCTGTGAAAGATGCGGACAGGAGGAGACCCACAGCACTGACACGGACAGAAGAGCAGGAACATCCCCCAGCAGAGGTGACATCCCAGCACTGCAGGGATGCACAGCTCAGGCTAATTTGACCCCCCCCTTTCCCTATTCCTACTCCTCCCACCTGTCCTACCCACAGCTGCAGGGACTTCTACCCTGAGACAACCCGGAGCAGCAAAACAACCGACTGCACGTAAAAACGTCCAGAATAATTAACCACAGCTACCCATTTTCCCAATACGCCCCAGTCCAAAGAGCTTCAGAGCTTTTCCCTCACATCCCATCAGCCCATCTGAGAGGCACCAAACGAAGCACAGCACCTTGGCTTGGGCTGTGTTTTGGAAATGCCCCGGACAGCCACGCTGAGCTGCACGGAATCAACACAACACAAACAAACCCACTCCAGGCAAAGCTCTGCCTGCATTAACTGGAGTCTTGCTCAGCTGTCAGAGGCAGCAAATGGCACCAAACTGAACGTTGCCATCTTCCCTCTCTCTCAAGAGCTGTGGGGGTTGTGCCCGCTCACTTGCACGTGCTTCATTATTAATGGCTGCTTCATTCCGTACAAAATTAATTAATTATACACCTTTGCTGCTCTTTTTATTTTTAACCCACTTGAGGTAAAAAAAAAAGTCAATAGATCCCCATCATTTGTCCCAGCTGAGTTCTGGGGTTGAATTCTGCTGTGTGAGGTGGGGATTGGGATCAGTGCCTTTCCTGAGCACGGGATGAACTCCCCACAATTCCGTGACAGGAGGTTGTGAGATGGGGGTCACTCCCAGGTGACGAGTGACAGCACCAGAGGAAATGGCCAGGGAAGTTTAGATTGGATATTGGGGAAAATTTCTTCATGAAAGGGTCATCAGGGGTTTAGTGATCTTTTCCTTCACCCTTAAGTTGTCTGACCTCAAACCCCACATTCCCTAAAAGCAAAGCATAGCAGTGGGAGTCCAGCAGGGCTCTGCAGTTCACCAAATCCTCAAAGCCACATGGAGACTGCTTTAAATGTCTAAAAGCAGGAATTTGGACTCCTTCCACAGCCACACTGCTCTTTACAACACAACACAATTTTAGGAGTTATAATATAGAAATGTATGCAACTTTTATGTTTTTTTCTTAATTATTTTCAATTGTATTTTGTATTTCCTTAATAAAAGGTATTTCAGCACTCAGTGCTGTAGCTGAGATGTGCTTCCTTCGGGCAGAGGTGGTACAATAATGAAATTAGCAGATGCAAATTACCAGAGATAACAAGTCACCCTGTTAGAACAAAAGACAAAAGCATCTTATTGGGGTGAGGAAAGGAGCTATAAATAGACAGTTTAATCCATTTATCTCTCAAATAACCAAAGCATCCTGAGGTACCCCAGCTGATGTGGTGGCATTTGAAGCGTTTTTTCAAGGGAGGATGTGCCTCACCAGTGACTTCCCTGAGGCTCATTAAACTTGTTTTGGAAAATTCCTAAATCGTATTTGGCTGCGCTTCATGTTAGACGGAACATTTAAAATTAATTAAACCGTGCCATATGGTTTATAGGTATTTTAAATGTGTTAAAGACATGAGTAATACGTTTTATAGGTAATCAGAATGACATCAGAAAAAGGTGTTAAAAGATATCAATTATGGTTGCAAGCTCCTGTGCTGTTGCACTTTCCAGCTGAGGCTTGTGTGGCTCCATCTACTTTGATGCAATTTCCAATAGAAAAAATACAAAACTAAAGAAACCCCAAGTGTTGACAAAGCCTAAGATCAAACAAAAGAAAAAGCAGGATCAGGGAATAAATCTGAAAACGCCTATTGTTTAATTAAAATGAATCACTTTTGGAGTGCTCTGAGCTATTTGCAAGTCTAGCTCGCCTAAAATAATTAAGAGGAAGGCTTATTAAAACCCAGATATAATTAAGAATCATTTTTTCCTAGAATTAAAAACAAAAAGCAAACAATACACCGAAAAAATCAATTCGAGAAAAATATTACAGTCAAAACAAAACCTTTACTGGCGAATTAGAAAAAGAGAAATGCTTTGCTTTTTCAATTACAAAACAGTAAACACAGTCCAGAGCCTATGGAAAGCCTCAACCCAAAATGGCTCTACCCGAGACAAACCAAAGCTTTCACTTAAAATTATCCAATATTCACACACTGTGGTGGAACAAGTGCAGCACGGCTGGAACGCTGCCAGGGAGAGAGCCAGACCTCTGACACCAAAAAATAACACCACAGCCTGTGGCACTCCCTGCATCTGCAAGGGTTTCTCCAATACTTTCTGCTGAAGGCCAGCAATTTTCCAAGTGAATTCCATTTTCAGCAACCTGCCCCCTTTGGATACCCTGGCGAACGGCACAAACCTTTAGCCCTGGAAAAGGGATCATGGGTTGAGCAATGCTCTGGAACATTCCATGTGCACAGCTGGAGATGGATTTAGGAGTTGTTTGGTCATCAAATCAAAGCATTATTGAAAAACTCATCATTTCTCGCTAACTCCTGAGCAAAATTGGGGGAAATTCATGTTTGAGAAGATTCTTTCTTTCTTTCCTACAGTCACAGGATGGCATAAAACCCCCTTAACTCACACCCTCACTCCTACACTGAGCTCAACAGGGTGGGGAGAAGGATTAAACAACTTCAGGACTTTGGGGTTCCTGACTTCAGAGGCTCATGTTGGTAAAACTATACACACATATATATATGTATATATATATTTATATTTAGAGACATAAGACAGAACGTGCCTCAGGATCCAAGACTGCCCCTGACACCTGGTGTCATTAATGCAATTTTAAGGACTGCAAACCTGTTCATCTTCCCAAGACAATGCTTTATTACTGAAATAACAGACATCATCAAACTAAGGAATCATTTCCTGTTTCATTTGTCAGATTGTTCAGCAAAAAAGCCAATTTTAGATTCTTATTGATATGGTAATAAACACAAGCATATTTCTTTCCAGTTCGTAACACTTCAGTACAAAACAAACAGAGGAAAAGTGGGTCAAAACTGTCTTTTTATATATCAATCAAATTCCAACTAAATTAAAGCAGATTAATTAACAGGAAACTCAGCAAAAAAAAAAAAATCCCATAGAAATGCTGGTAAGTAAATGCATTACTTTCCACATCACAGCACTTCAAACTGTAACCACAAAATGAATAAAAATACTTAATTCAAACTGCAGGGAAGCTAAACCCATTAACTAATACTTTTAAGTATCATGCAACTTTTTATCAGGAATTATTTCTTTCCTCCCTTGATTTGCCATCACTTTGCCACAATTAGAGATGCTAAAACTGGAGTTTTCCCAAGAGAATTACACCGGGAAGCCTTCCAGTGAAGTTTTTGCAGCATCTTCTCATCTTTTTCTAATCTTGGCGAATCTAGAAACATCTAGGAATAAAGGTAAATTTGTTTAAGGTGAAATATTGCTCTGTATTATCACCAAATCCTGGTTTTTAACCCACTTCCAGTCAGGTATTTGAGCCAGGAGCACAGGACCCACTACAGCCAACAACTGTCAAGCACCATCTGACAATTAAAACTCATGTACATACATAAAACATCAAGGAAATCTTGGAAGGGGTTATGTCTGGGTCGCAGCATATTTTAGTGTTTATTCTGTTTTTGGTGAGTTAAACTAACACCAAGAGCACTTAACCTTGGTTAAATGACTAATCCTTCTTTTCTGGAGGATAAAAGAACACCACAAGCTCATCCATCTGGAGGTGGAGGTGCCTCAGGCCAGGTTTTTAACAGAGGAACACAAATGAAGGCACCCATGGTTTGCATCCTCTGCTCTCCCTGCCCGCTGATGCCATCAGTGGGATCAGAATTAATTTGGAATAAACAAAACCTGTAGTGGGTTAATGAGTACTCCAGATAAAACTCTACTTTGGAAAAATGGTTGAAAGGTCTTGCAATGTGAGAGGGTTGGCACAGAGCAGCCTGAGCACACGCTGAAACCACAGCCTGGGGAGACCTGACCTGTGCCAGGCAACCAGGCACCCTCAGCACCTCCCCTGGCAGCCACTAAACATAAGAATTTTTGCCAATTCTTGATTGTTATGCTCATTACATCACCCAGGATTATTTATTTCAAAGGTCCAAAACTGCATTGTGGTGGGAGACATTTCTTCCTTCAGCACCCGATTAATTTAATTCCCATTTTCTGTCTTTCCTTCTGCGTGTTATCCTTTGCTTTCACTTCTCTCTGCACTCCACTGCTCTTTAATGTTTAGCTCTCTTTATTCAAGATATTCTAAAGGAAAAAAAAAAAATCACATACTTTGCAAAACTAACAAGAAACAAGATTGCATTCTTCAATGCTGAGCGATTTCTCAGCCGCAGAGCTCATGAATCCATTTTGAATTATATTTTCTTCCCTCCACAAGACATATCATATTCAGCTCATTTAATTAAAATTTACTGAGTCATTATCCAAATCTTCTACATACTGAAAACGCAGCACCATTTAAAAATAAATTAAGAATACAAGCAACACTGCCATCAAAATGAAACTCTCTCAGGCTTTACTAAAGCAATGTGGTCAGTACCTCCAGCAAAACCCAAGTTCTCTGATGACAAGAAATTGAAGTAATGGAGCATTTGTGCTCTATTTTTAAATTCAAATAGGAGTTTTCTTAAGACATCAATTCTATCCATGCTGCTGCAAATGTAATTAAGCTCCTTCTGCCTCCCCACCTCTCCCAGGCATTGTCCATGCTGGACCTCCCTGACCAGCACTGCCTTTGTAGGAGGAATTCATTCCTCCTGTTTCCTGCAATTAAAAAAGAGGAAACCCTCCCCACCAGACCTCTCCACTGGAAATGTTGAAAAATGCACTGCTAATTTGAAACCCTTTACAAGAATGGCAGAACTGCAAGAAATTCCTGAATTGCAATTACTCACAGCAGACAGGAACAAACTCCAGTGTTTTCTGCAAAGAATCACACTCTGCTCTTCTCCGAGTGTACTTCATTTAGATTAATCCAGGATTACTGCCTTGTTATTGTGCTTCCTCTGGAAGCCATTTACAGGATGTTGTCAAAAATACAGTACCATGCATTTAATCTACGCAGGCTGGTGACAGGCAGCTCCAACAACAGGGACAGACAGGATTGGGAAGGACACCATTCTACCTGTCTGCCTTTTTATGGAACTGGGATGGAGACAAGAGCTAGGAATTTTCCAAAATGGACACAATCAGGTGCTATGCTTTTTTTTAATGCACTTTACAAAAGCAATCATAAAAATAAAACCAACTGAGAACCATCAAAAAGCAACAGGTTTCACATAAATTTTAGAGATCACTGTTTAATTTAATACATTAATATTATTTAATTAAAGGACAGAAGTATTCACACAGGAAGAATAACCAAGCAGTGCTGTTTTGAAGGAGATTTTGCTGCCTGCTCGCAGGCAGGCAGCCAAGTGAGGCTGCGGTGCCGTGTCCAGCTCTGCAACAACAGATGCCCCATCTTCTGCCAAATTGTCACATTTGACAACACTTAACACCAGAACACATGAAAACTGTTGTGGTGCCTGTGAACAAAGAGCCAGGGCAAAGAGGAGCGTCCAAGGCTTCTGGGTACAAGGAGAGAGCTCCAGCCTTATGATGGAACAAATAAAGGTCTTCTCTGCACTCCCTCGAAGTTTTATCTATCTGGGAGCAACTTTTGTGTTTAGAAATTGCAAAAACAAAGCCACAACGTTGTGTTTTACAGGAATAGGACCAGAGGAATTTTGTCTAATTTAGAACCAGCTTCCTGATGATAGGACAAGCTTTGCAGAACCCAACACACAGTCCTAGAGGAGCAGGGACACACTCCTCAAATCACAGCACACTGCCATGGCAACTGTCCTTCAAAAACCATGTGGTTGGTTTCCTCAGCCTCATGTCTGGACCTCTGGATGCTCCCTGTCCACGGATGATCCTGCCAAGTACGGCGTGACACCAGAGCGTTCCAGGAGGAGCAGGCACAGCCATCCTGTCCCCACTGCTCCCAGCAGACACCGTGACCTTCCACGGCTGTTGCTGTGACTACAGCCTGTGCCTAACTCAGAGACTCCAGCAGCAGCTGCAGAAAGGCTGACCTGGAGGCACACTGAGCTCCCAGGCAACTGCTCTGCTCCTCTGAGCGCTCACAGCCTGTCCTGAGGGCAGATGTGCTGCAGCTGGAATGCCCAAAGTGCCACACTGACCGAACTGATGTTAAATCAGCTCTGTAACTATCTTAATCACACCTTTCATCCAAGGAGCTCTTCTGCTGTCCCAGTTCACCACCTGAAACTCTCAGTCTGTGTAAATACTGAAATGTAAAACAGACAGCCTGGGAAGTCAGTAATCCCCAGCGTGGGAGAGATGCAAACCAAAGGGCTGCTCCAGAGCAGAGAGGTCCAGTCCCTGTATTGTTTTATTACAATTTAACCAGTACAACTGCGCAATTTCAGTTTATGACTAATTCAATAATGCTTTAATGGTTATTGCTGGGAAAAAAACCATTTACATGTTGTAGGAAATCAATAGCCAGGGGTATGGGTGAATCACAAACTCTCCACTGAGAATTCCTAACCCCAAAGCACATTCACCACCATGTAAACAACGATAACAAGTTATCCCTGGTAGGATCGTGGTGGCTTGAAAAGAACCTGAAAGTTCATTTTCCTTTTCAGGTTTCCATCTGTTATTCTAGACCTCCCAATTAACTTTTCTTTCTGCTCTCAGCCACATCATCACCATGGCTGTAACACACCTCATTTGCCTCCTTGCCAACATTTTCAGAGCATTTTCTTGAAGGCTTTTGGTACTGCTTTATAGGCTTTGCCTTCCCATTTTTCCATCAGTACCTGGTTCTCTCTAAATCAGGCCAAACTCTCCATCAAACTGGAAACAAAATCTGACCCCTGACCTTAGAAAAAGCACTACACTTGCACTCTCACTGCTCTGATACCGTCACAACTAAAATACAACTGAAAAAAAACCCCAGCCAGCCAGACTTCAGAGAGGCTTTACAGCTGTTTGGATTTACAGCTGACACTACTGCATAAAACAACACACAAAAGCTTCTTGTAAGATTAAAACAAATAAACCAATGTAACTTGATACCTTTCATTTTCGTGTAGCTGCTCACCTCCCTTCTTCCAGGAACATTTGGCCTTAGGGAAAGCTTTGGGTTTGCATTCAAAATCAACTGTGCTGCCTATCTGAACCTGGATCAGTTTCTTCATTGGACTCTTGGAAAAATCTGGAGCAGAAGCTGAAACAGAAGGGGTAGTAATAGTGAAATAAAGCACTTTTAATTCTCTTAATGATAATACTATTCAGTATTTACATGATACTTTCCAGATTCCAAACATAATTAACACCATTAATTAGTTCAAACAGATCTTCTATTGGACAAGCAGGCATTTCTCCTTCTTATCCTGGTACAAAAGGTCTGAGCTGTGCAGGTCATAACTCAGCAAGCCAACCACAGATCATCACAGCAACTGAAGCTCAATGAACCCAACGAGCGTTCAGCCCACCCCCATCTGCTGAAGGGAGCAGATTTATCTAATAAATCTAATAAATGTCACACCAGGAGTCTCGTTAAACCTCAAGGAACTGGTAGGTTTCCAGTTGCATGCGACAACGCACGTCAGATGACATCAAATGACAGCACAGCTCATTCTGAGTATGGTTTTCACTAACAGTTCAGAGAAGGCCTGTGGCCTCTCCCTATAGGAACACCCAAGTTTGAAAGGAAATTCAGTGTTTTAGGAAACCAAGGCTGAAGGAGCACGTGCTGATCAGCAACAGAAGGGAAACAACCCATGTTCCCAAAACACAGCACTGCTATGGCTCGGTTTGGGCTCTACTTTGGAGGCAAAGAATGGGAGTGCACCAGGCCCCAGTGCAGTGCTCCCCTCCCACAGCTCTCTTAGACCCAAGCACAGGGCGACTGTGGGGATGACTGAATGACACCTCCTTGTCCCCTGGCTCAGGAAGGACACACAAAGACTTTTAAAGGACACAAAATGGCTCTTAACCCCACGGTATCTCAGAACCCTGGAGCCCCAGCACAGAGGTGAGAGCGGCTGATGGAGCCAGTGCCACGCCCTCACCACTCCAGAGGTTGGAATCCTCAGCCCCATGTCCAAACCCCCATCCCCGCTCTTCCCCCCGGGAATAATTCATCCTGTTCTCTTTTAAATGAATGATTGGCCTGCAAACCCTCTGGAAGCAGATGAGTCAACTCCTCGGCACTGCAGATAAAGACACCAGGCTGACAAAAATGTTTTATTTCAGAGACAGCATCTGAGCGAGTCAAATCTGAGATCGTGACGAGGTCCAGCCCGAGGGGGTGTGGAGAGGGATAACGAGGTTTGTGTTTTGGTAAAAAGGGAATATCTTACCTACAACCCTGAGCTCTGCGCTCGAGGAGATGACACCGTGTTTATTTTCAGCTATGCACTGGTATCTGCCAGAATCTGTCAGATTTAGATGTGATATTGTAAGTGCACCATTTTCAATTTGGATCCTTCCCTGAATATTAAGAAAAATACCTTTATTGATGATATATTTCCTGTGAAAAATTTAAAATAAGTAAGAAATAGAAATAGGACAGCATAAATACAACAAATAGGGTAAATGCAACAGCACAGTCATGGGAACAGTTCTAAAAGAAGACAGGACTGCATCATGGCACAGCAATGGTGATCAAATATGGACACCTGGCAATGCAGTGTATGAAAATAATTCTTGAAACTTGCCCAGTTCCACTGAGGTTTTCCATTCTCAAACACCCTTTTATTTCCCCAGAAATATGGACAAAATCCTACCAGCTCCCTCACGACAGACCAGAGTATCCAAATTGTACAGATGGCCCTGGCATTTCACACTATTTAGACACTTCACATGTGCCATTTGCTAATGAGCTCTCTCTAATACTACCCAGAAAAAATTCCAACAGCCATTAAACCAAAGACACAAACTTAAGTGCCTGGGAGCCAGCAAAGCTACTGAAGTAATCTGGGTCTTCTCACCTTCCTTATTCTTGGAAAGTTGTATCAATTACAGTAAGAAGTGACTGATTTGAGTGGCAGAACCAGTGAGAAAGACAAAACCAACCAGCATAAATATTGGAAAAAACCTTTGGGGAAAACCAGAGACAGTGACAGACAAAAAACCAAACCACATGACCCCAGGTATTTTCTAAGGGCTGGTTCTCAAAGAGTTGGTCCCTCAATATTTCCAGAGGAAGTCACACTTCTGTCCTGACACCACACCAAAAGGCTGGACACCAACACCAAAGCGGAGAAACGGTGAGACTGAAGGATTCCAAGATATTTTTGTACTTCCCGAGGTAAAAAAAGCCCTTTACCTCAGTGACTTTGTATGACAGAACAATGCTCTTAAATCACCCCGATGAGATTCTGTGCTCCCTCACTGAACCTGTCCACAGCACACCAGCATTCCTTTCAGCCAGCAAGTAATTCCCTGGATGTAAGAAATGCTTTCCAGTGCTCTGATCATTTTTCAGAACCATCCACTGAATTCACCTGAGCAGCCACTTTCTTCTTCCAAGTGCCAGCATTGAGCACAAGGCTCCCAAAAAATACAAAACAAGCACCAAATATTTCTCTTGACTAATTCCAGGAACTTTTATGAATTCTACAAAACACCATGTTTTCAAAACAGGATGTTACCTCTATGGACAGCTGCTCTCCATTCTTCAACCACCTGTAGGATGGTTTGGGCTTCCCACTTGCTCTGCAATCCCAGTATAAGTTGTCCTCTACAGCAACTTCAATGTCCTTTATGGTCTGGATCCAGTGAGGTTTTGCTGCAGATAAAATGCACATCAACAAAGACCCTCACAAGTTGTTGCTCCATATCATAATCAAAGGGTTAATTGGCACAGAACTCATCGATTGTCTGCACAGACTCGTCTGCACCAACAGAGGTTCCCCCTGGCCCTGCTTCAAGTCCCCTAATGAAACAAGTAACTTGCTATTCCTTTTATATATTTTTATTACAAGCAGTGAGCCAGAAGAAAATTGAGAGTGCAGATGACTAAAGCTGGACTAGTGAAACCAATATTAAAATCGCTAATGATTAAACAACATAATTTCGAAATCGAGGCAAATGTAAGAGAAAGACATTAATGGCGAGACTGAAATTAAATAAGTGATGTGGCTAAATCATCAAATTAATGCTGAAGAGAATCCTTTAAGTCCCAAAAAAAAAAATAATGGTTTGTCAGCCTTAGTGCTAAATACCATTTAAATTGTTTTCTAATACGAGGCAGCACTTAACTGGATGAAAACATGGATATATGAGACTGTTTTTGAAAGCAGTAGTCTTGGCAGAGAGTTTGGGTAATGCAAACCAGTAGAAGAAAGTCCATAAAAATCACTGGTTTTTAAGCCAAAATTTGATGTAATAATACCATACATCCTCCAGAATTACCCAAAATACAGTTAAAACTGTAAAGATATTTAAAACATCTGTTACTGCTTTCACAGGGTGGTAGCAGGAGAAAGCTCACTTGGCAACAAACATCAATGCATGAAAGACAACAGTGTTTATTCTTTTATTCCTTTAGTGCTATTTCACACAACAGCTCAACACTGTCTTATAGGTAGTTTGTGAATTTTCTTCGAATTTATTCAATTTACTAGAAAGTTCATAATCTCAGTATATGCCATTTCTCCAAGAAAAGATAAATTCTGGACACTGCATATGGAGAAAACAGATAAAAGGTAGGATGAAACTTGGCTGCGAACACTTAGCTATGGGCAAAGAATTTTCCAGAGGCAATTTGATTATCTCAAGTTAGCAATTTAGGAAAATCTCATAACACTCTCCTATGAAAACAACGAGGAGAAAACAAGTCCCTGGCGAAGCAGGAAGATGTTATTTAATACATGAGTTTGGGAAGCACAGAAGGTCAGGTTGATTCCCACTGAACTTCCCACTGCACTGGAGTTCCACCAGCAATGAACTCGGGCCAGGGACGTTCATGACTGGCCCGTGGCCACCAGGGAAGTGGCACAGCCGAGAGCTGAACCTTTCCACTGCCACAGGCACAGGACCAGCCAAGCCGGGCTTGGATGAGGGTTGGCATTAATTTCATTTAAAAAGATTCCTCGTTTCCCAGCGTGGAAATTTCCTCTCCATCCCAGATTCTGCAATGCAGTGGTAAGACCTCAACATGACCTTGTACAGCACCAGGCTTTTATGGTAACAATTCTTTATCTATGGATGATTTATGTATCCATACTTAGGGTTAACCTCTTACAGAAGAACTTACTAAAATGCATTCACTGAGATATTAACTACTAATAACTACTGGAATTCAACCAATATTTGCTGACAGTGAAACCCTCTGCTAACACTTTTTTTTTTTCCCCAACCGTCACGAGGATTAACATCTTTCACTGCTTTGGGGATAATTTACTTTTTACCCCCTCTTTCCCAAGGTCAGCTGTAAAAGACAGGAGAACCTGATCTTTGTGTCACATGAATGTGCTATTTTACTGGTATAAACTGGTTAAATCTTCAAAACTCGTGTTACAACACTGGAGTTCAAGAAAGAGCTACTGCTTTATCTCACATTGTGAAGGGGAGTATTTGCCCCACATGTGTCAAGGGAATGAAAGCTCAGGGCTCCATGTAATGTGCTTCCTGCACTCTGCATACCTAAATATTTATGCAACATTCAGCAGGGCTTGAATTACTGATGGATCCATACGTGTGGAATATTTAACATCTGCTGCCTATCCCCACTAGGAAGTAGGTTAAATACAATCTATTTTCAAGTTTAAGATCTTGGATTCAATTCTATCAATAAGAAAGGCGTTGTCTACACCATAAATCTTGTTTTAGGACTCTGTGTCAGGCAGTCTCCATAGGAGGGTCTCCCAAGTTCCCACACAACACAATAAAGCAGAAATGCACAGAACAGCTTCCCAAGGCACAACGTGAGCAATTCATGGTGCTTGTCCCTCCACAAGAGAGCTTTGATGGAGACTTCAGCAATTTCCTTGAGGAAGGCTCTTTTTCTCTTCAAATCACTAATGGAGGAGTTCAGCAAGAAAAAAAACCACCCTTTTCAATCTGTCACATCTCACAGTCTGAAAAAGAACAATTCAACCAACCAGCTCCAAATTGAAAAGGCAGCTCAGCAGGGGCAATTCCAGCGGGGAATACTTTTGACTCCTGGCCAAGGTGAAGGTGGTTCATGTGCAGAGAGAAGGTCAGGGATCAGTAGCTCTTCCACACCCTCCAAACAGAAGCAGGACTGGCCAAACCCAGCACTGCCCTTTTTGCTGAGCTCTGCCTGACAGTACCGAAAGGACTCTGAATGAACAGTTTTGTTCCTCTCACTTGGCACTGTTAGGCAGATTTTACTGCTCAGAACATCTGGTTCCACCACCACTGCCACATCTGTGCTCCTGAAGGAAGACTTGGTGACAAAGCCCCATTCTCTCCTGGAACTGCTCCATGGCTTGGTGTGCAACCTGGATCTTCCCGAGGAGAGAGAAAGGAGTCACTTCTCCCTCCTTGAGCAAGCAACACATCCTCACTGAGATGAAAAAAAAAGGCACTGTCCTGGAAGCTGAGAGGTTGGAAGTTAATTTTAACGGAGTTCATAGTGCAGGGTTTGAGACTGTGACAGGAATCCGTATTTTGGGGATAATATTAAGAATTCTTCGGAACTTGCTGTGCAATGTTCATGAAAGATTCATCTGAAGGTCCCCCAGGACGAAAAGCTTGTAGGTAAGTGATTTTCTGAAGCAGGTTAGCCGTCAGCTTCATGGCCAGTCACTTGGAAAAGCACCAGCCTGCATTTTGCTTCAGTTGTTTTAGCCTAAAATATTCCTTGCAACACTCGTGGTCCCAGAGGCAAGGAGAGAACAAGTGTCTAACTTCATAAAAAGTATCCCAGCGAGAGGACTGTGTCATCTCTTTTTTTGGTGGTTATGATGACCCCTCTCTCACAGCCAGTTAGGCCTGAAGGAAACAACTGTTGCTTCATCACAGCCCAGGGCTCCCCTGCAGGCCAGAAGGGAAGGAAGGACCAATTTTTCAGATTTTTTAAGAAATCCTTTGTGACGTTCTGGGGTTGATGTGAATGAAGACCAACTGCAGTGATGCTCCTGGAAGCTGTGCCTGAAGGAGCTGACACTTTGCAGAAGCTGTGCTGGGATTTGTGGGTTATTTGTGGACGACCACAGACGATGCAGGACACCATATATTTTTACATACCATTTCCTTCCGAGTAAGAGAACGCAATAAAAATCTCCTTTTAGTTCTGTAAGCCAGAGGAATAGAACGAAGAGAAGGCAGAACTTCAGGGCTATGACTCTGCCAGGGAGCCCTGAGCTCTGCCATGCTCTGCTGGGAGCCAGAGACTCCGGGAAGCTCTTCCAGAATCCCTAATTGGGATTCACACAGGATGCTGCCTGCTTACACTCCCACCTTTCCTCTGACATTTACACCGTGAAAGCTGGGCTGGAAATCTCTGAAACACCTTCGGGTAGCTCAGCAGTTGGGCAATAAATCAGAGTCCCAAGGAACTTCCCAGAGTTCAAGAGGAAGCAGCTGTGAAGCAAACTGGGGGAAAACCCTCCCAGGAAAGTGTAAGCTGCAGGTTTCCAGGCTGCCTGCCTCAAAGTCAGGCTGTGGCACTCACACTGCTGCCTGCAGCAGGGATGAACCCGATTTCATCTCAAAACTCCAAGGGACTTCAAGTATGGATAACTTTCATTTTTTTCTGATAAAACAACGGGGCCTACAGAAGCATCTGACACATCCCTGAAAACGCCAATTTTTTGACTCCCATTCAAAGTTAAAAATACTCTCAAGCAACAGGTAATTCTACATAATTGCGAAAAGCTTTGGTATGTAAAAAACTGCTTGTTTGTGCAGCAAGGCAATTATTACTACACAGCATTAACAATTAAACTGTAGGCTGATCAAACTCAGCAACTCCTTGATATTATTCAGTCATTTACAGCTTTGTTGTTGATGTTTTGAAGACACCTCCATGCACAGGACAGAGTCAGGCTATCTGACAGAGAGGCTCTGCCACATACACATGATTTCAGTATAATTCTGCTGGTAGATCATTCCAAAACAATTAACGAAATAGACCAGTATTTTTGATACACTAAAAAAAGGATGTTTGTTTACACAGACCAGCACTGCAGAGCAAAAGGAGAATGGCAGCAGAATTTTTCCTCCCTCTTAAACATTTTACCTTGGTACTGTCAAGCAGGGCTTCTGTTCTATCAGCATGAGCTAATTAAGAATATATTTTCTTCAATTATACTTCAAATGAATTCCTTTACACATCTTTACCATGTTTCATGTTTAATTGCATCTGAAAACACAAAAATGTAACTGTTTCATCTCCTCTCATTTTTCTATGCCATGAAACGTCTCCATGGATTCTTTTTTCTTCCATTACCTTTTTATGGGAACTCACGGTGATGACAAAGGAACACACTAATAAAGGGAAAGCAAATTATTTATATATTCAGGTTTTACATTCAATCAAAGTTGGATAATCTTGTCCTATTTTTAGCACAATCTGAACTCCCCTGAGTAGAAAACTGGCATTAAACAAATGCTGGAACTGTAAAAAGGACAAAAACTGAACATTTGATGTCAGGCTTTTCTTGATAAAATCCTTCACCAGAAAAAGAAGATTAATAGTCTGTGAGTGTTCTTATGGAAGAACCCAGAATATCTGTTTTAGAGTATCTATTTTAATTATCAACGTCAACGATGGGTTGAGAGCCGTATTTAAATCACACCATAAATTAGAATAAAACAGACTCATTCCATTTTTTTCAGGGAGAGAGTTATGTGCACAGATTTACAGGAATTCTTGAGGAAATGACTATGGACACGATTAAAGTTGAGCCTATGTTCAAGTGCTTTGTGGCTTCAAGACTGTAATTCATTATTGGATGGAAACAGGGGCTCTTCATCAAACAATTCATGCACTGGAAAACCTGATTTCCAGATTTTAAATTTTACAGCTTCAGCTCATAAATGAGGAGAATAGGAGCGTTTTGCTTTGTAGCAGAGCGACGAATGTTTCAATCCTTTGTTTAGGACCAGCTTTATGTTACATTTACAAAGAACCTTTAAAATCTGCCAAGAAAGGAAAACCTACTTTTCAGGCAGATGGGAAACTTTTGTCAATATTTTTTCCCCTCTGAAGATTTATTTTTCACTTTACTTCACTATGACAAAACTTGGAAAACGTTAACCCTGATTCTTCCTACACTCTTTTTTTGGGTCAGCCAGAAACACTCTTTGTTCTGCTGAGAGGAAAATAAAACGCAGTCACTACTGAAATAAAAAGACATTTGTACATTTGCAATGCTTATATTTTTTTCTATACATGATAAAGCAGACATGCCTTAAACTTCTACCAATGAAGTGTTTTAACAGCAGCCAACATCTCCTACAACACCAGATTTGTGCCATTTTTGACAGCGTTGGTCCTTTCTTGCAGGTGGATGTTTTTTATTCCATGTCTTTGATATGTTGCATTAGTTTCCCCCACAAAACCTCCTCTGCTTTTAGAACAACTTCCTTAAATATTCATCTTTTATTGGACCACTGAGGGGGATGTGGTTAGATTGCTTTACCAGACAGATTTCTGGGCTCTGGCACCCGACGAGATGGAAATCCATCAGAAGAGATTATCTTTAGTTATAGACCATCATTCATCTACAAAAAGAATTAAAATCCCTCAAATGATCAAAAAGATTTAAAATGGTCCTACCCTGAATTCAGGCTTGTTGGAATTCTATCTGCAACAACAAAGCAAGCAGCAAAATAAGAAAGATTACTTAAATCTATTTAATTCTGCAGAATGGGTTCCATGAAGCAGAACAAATGAAATGAAACAGTTGGAGTGCCATTACTGCCATTACAGGTCTCATTATTCTTTTTAAGATAAACATCCATATTAGGGATGACTCTAACACAGGCAGACATTCCTACTGGAATGTGAACTCCACTCGAGGGTTCAAATCCCTTTCTAGGTTTGCCATGAAAATGTTCGCACCGATTTGTTTTGGAACTGCAACTGGGTTGCTTTTATTGATTAGCAACATCTTTTATTTCAGCTCTGCGGCCTTTTAATCAGCAAACCAGACCTTGGGAAGCAGGTCAGATACCTCAAGAATGGCCAGTGCTGTAATTACAAGGATTAATGAACAAATCTACTCTATTTTATACGTCCTTTACGTTGATGTATCATACAACTGCCCTGATTTAACTCTGGCATAGGAATGTTGAGCCCAACTGATGTTCAAACCACAACTTGGAAACTCTGAAGCAGAAATAAGGTCACTTAATAAAACCAAATGCACAGGGCAAGTTTGGGAATGACAGATAACACTGGCAGGTGAAGCAGCTCAGATCTTTTGCCTTATGTTAGTCCTAGGATTTCTCCAAAAGTCATAATTACAATTAGTACATGGAAAATTCATGTTGCTTCAAGTCCCCTGCCCAACCTGACCTCGAACATTTCCAATGATGGGGCATTCATTCAGTGGAAAGATTAATCTGGAATTGGGCAGGGGAGGAAGGAAATCTCTTTTCCTTCTTTCATATAAAATCTGTTGTGCCTTAAACTAGAATCTTCATGGATTAAAATGGACATTGCAGCACTCTGTGTTCTACCCACCAGCTTCTCCCAAAAGAGAGGTAGCAAAGAACTTGCTCCCAGCTGCAGAGGAGCTGTGCTCTGTGCCTTTATACAGCTAAAAACCCATCCCTTTGCTCAAATGGTCCTACATGAGGGAAACATTCCAAAGCAGAGTCAGAAACACTGTTTAAATTGCCATTTAAGTAAAGAAAATTATATTTGCCGAGATCCGGCTTTAACAAAAATTGTCAATTACCACTTTGTTGCAAATCGCTCTCGCTTTACCCCACACCACCAGTGTGCTTTGCTGATACTCATTTCACTCTATAGCCTTAAATGCACAAGAGACTGTCTCTTTTTCCAGCTATAAAATTTCATATTATTTGATTTCCTATACTGGATTATATCCACTCATTTATTTACTCATTCTGAAATAAAATTGGCTGTTTCGAAAGCACAGGATTGAGAATATCCATCAGTAATCTCTTCACAAAGCAAGATAAAATTTGTACTTCCCCTAAATGCGAGGCCTAAATGATCCCCCAAATAAATCCAATTGACTGAAAATCGAAGGTTTCACCAACGGACCAAAAAGAAATGTTTAAAAAAAAGCCTTTCCATCACAAAAAAACCTAAGCACAAGCACTCTCTACGCTGCTCTCAACAACCTTTGCGAGCCTTAAGACATTTCTTAGAAACCTTACCAAGAAACTGCTGCAGAAATTCTCGTTTGCTGTGAGTACTCAAAACGCCAGGGATTTTTAAGCACAAATGCCTGATGGTACAGCAGAAGCTGGAAATCCCAGATATCCCAGAGCAGTTTATATTTCATGTGTACAGAAGGGTGGGAGAGAGGGGGACCAGAAGTTTCCTACCATAGTAAGTGAGACGTCCTCTGGCAATGTTTTTCCCTCTGGAGTTCTCAGTAATACATTCATAGAGTCCTGCATCCTCCTGTTGGAAATTAGGGATTTCAATCATGCCATTGGATTTCCTCAGCTTTATTTTACTTGGAAATGGCAGCCCGTCAGTTCTTCTCCAGTTAATCTGAGGCACAGGGCTAAAGGGAGAGTAATGAGATTTTAAACAGTTTTGCTTAAAGTCCTTGATTGTCATAATGAGATACTTAAACTAAACTAAATTCAGCAGTGACTTAGAGGCTGTGTTAAAAGCAGTAATCACACTGTACATGACAGATGGTCAGACACTCTGGCACCTGATTTGCATTCGCTGCTGATTCATTCGCTGCATTTGTGGCACCAAATTTGTCAGGAACAACTTTGTGAATGCCCAATAATTGCAAATTATTGTAAATCAGCACCGGCCTCCCCTGAGGACAGGTGAGATTTACCAGTGGCTTCCACGGAGGGAGAATCCAGGCAGGTTTTTTGAAATTGCCATCCTCCAGCAGCTTTTTATTGTCTGGTTTGAAAACTTTCCCTCCCCTCGCAGGGGAGCCAAAGCAGGAGTGTGTGATCAAGTTATCAATCTGATCTGAGCACCTGACAGAGCTGTCTGCAAATCAAGCACTCAGTGGTGAGTAAATACATTTACAGAAACACAAATGCATTCTCAGATCATCTGTGAAAGAGAAGAGATAGCAGTTGTGTGTGAAGCATCATTCAGAGGACAAATGCATTTTAATCTTTATTTTGGCTATAAAGGAAGAAAAATATTATGAAAGCATCAAGTGCATTTAAGAGGAAAATTCAGACAATATTCTCACAGACTTGAACACCATTTCCTTCTACAAAGAGAAAGCACACCTAGTTCAAAAGTCATATTCAAAACCACACCAATCCTACTCAAGTTAATTTGAAATGAAATGTAAATTCCTGTGCTGCCAACATACACATTTTAATTCTAAAGAAAACCTAAATATACTCGTTGCCCTCTTATTTCAAGGCAGTAATTGTGATGACCAAAATAAGGCCTTTGGAAAACACCACAACTGCCAGAACCCTATATCTCTTCTGCAGGTGAACCCTAAAGCATCTCTACTCCCCAGTATGGGTGAAGATGAACACTTACTTTCCCAGAGCAAAGCATTCCAGCTTCACAGTGGAGCCTTTGGCTGCTGGGAGCGTCTCAGGGAACTGAACTTCTATTTTGGGCTCGTATTCTCCCATCACACCTGGACGAGACAATTGAGAAAGAAAAAAAAAAGTCCTAAGAAAATTACCTTTCTTTTGCATTCCCCCACATGAATTCACAATCAGGTTTATTTTCCTTACGCTCCACTAATAAAGGGAAGCCCAGGGAAATCGGAGGTGGGAAGAAGAGCGTGCAAGAAAAACAGGGTTTATCTTTGTATCAAACAATCGATATTGTGGCACCTGGCCGCGTCCCCCATTCCCGGCGATTCCCAGATCCCAGGGCGGCCGTACCGTCCGTGCGCAGCACCAGGGGCGTGGGGGAGCCCAGCACGTGGCTGTTGGTGGCCGTGCTGGTCACCACGCACGTGTAGTTGCCCACGTCCGACGGCTCCACCTTGGCTATGTAGAGGTGCCCCGTCTCCTGGGACACGAAGCGCCGGCTGTCCTCCTGCACGAACGACGGGTACTCGTTGAAGATCCAAGCGAAGGACAGGTCTGCTTGGGAATAAACACAAACAAAGATGGTTGGGAGGGTTTTCCCAGGTTTTTTTTTTCCTTCAAAGATCAGTTTATCGCTGTATTTTATAGTATTGTGTTATATACAACGCTTTTTAATGTAACAAGACCAGAGGGCCAACGACTGAGAAAAAGAAATTTTAAGTAGTACCAGAAACTAGCAAAAAACCCCCATTTTTTTCAGCAAATCCCTATCTCCTCCAGCAGAAAAAAAAAAAAAAGTGAAAGAAATCCAGAATGTTTTACACAAGGGTAGGGATTTTTTTTTAAATCTCCTTTTTTTTTGGAATTTAATATGCATGGAAATAGGAGCAGACAGCAAAGATGAGACCAAACTTGGCTAAAATGGGAAGATTACTCATTCAGAAGCTACTTAACAACTCAGCCAGATGCTTAGCAGGTAGGAACAGGACAGGAGTATCCACGTGAAAGGAATGTCAAAAGAAGCCTAAAGTCCCAGTAGGGCTCAGGCTCATCACACAGCAAAACTCTTTTTTCACACAAAAATCCATAAAAAATACATTAAAAATTTCCTGTATGACGGGGCAAAACAGCCCTTGCTACCACTCATTATGATTATTTGAAACGAAAATAAACCAAACCACACCCCAAAAGATAAACTAAGATTTGGCAAAAAATCCCCTAAATTTGTTTTTTTCCCTAAACACCACTCCGTGTGTCCAATTTTAACCGGCAAAAGCCCCTTCCTGCGCGAGGCCACGTGTTCGTCTCATTCATATCCTACAGTATCAAAGGAAATTAATTCTTAATGGTGTTCCAGGCAAGGCATAATTTTTCACCCACGTGCCACTTCCACAAAGATTACAGCTTCTGGAGGCGTTAATTAGCGGCGATTACAGCTTGATTGACCCGTCCTCCTGTTAAAGTGTCTGCAGCGCTGGCACTGCCCCTCTGAAAGGGAGATCATCCCTCGCTGCACAGCTTTAATTGGAAGGTGCACAAATTTGGGGGCATCATGAAACGGAGAGGTGACACTTCCTGAACCTTCCCAGCTCAGGATCAACACCTCCCCAGGCTGCCAGAGCCAACAGGACAATTTAAGGTGAGATGGCGCAGGGGGAAAAAACACTCGATAAATGAAATTATTAAAATATTTACGGCCTGCCTAATGCAAAAAGGGCATCAAATGAAATGGCTGATCATAATTGCATTTAATTTTCTTCTATCAATATTTAAACCTCTTCCATTAAGATAATTTTGCAGCAGCGGCGTGTACCAACCATTAAGAGTCTCAGGACCTCTCTCGTATTTCTGTCGTGTTTAGAAATATTTATTGCTGAAAACAGAACCATGGGACTGTTTAGGCTGGAAAGACCTTTAAGATCATCAGCCTTGTGTGATCACAGGGCTGAGGGAGAGGCTGCACATCAAGTTAGGCACCAAAATCAAGCATTTTCAGCTCCACATCAAACTCAGACACCCACACGACACAGCAGTGGGTGACACCAGGCTTTACTGGTTCTGGTATTTATTCAGCTACTTGTGTTTCCTGGCTCAAAATATTATTTTATGCCTAAAGAATAAAAAGGAGAAAATACAAAGAAAAACGATGCCCGAAGATGGAAAGGTCTGGACATGCAGCAGGAAAATAAACAGCTCCACTTCATTCCTGCTACATTGGTTTAAGCCAAGAGTAAACCCACTGAAATCAGTCACTGGGATTATGGAAGCCATGCCAAGTGTATTCCAGTTTAATTGGAGCCTTCAACAGCCTACGAATAAACACTCCTGGAAACCTCATTTCCCATTCAACATATATTTTCATTGACTCTCTTAAAAAAAGGCCAGGGTGTTTCTTTCCCTGTGCCCCCCAACCACTACCTCATTTTATATTTATTGCCCTTTACACAATTGTATTCTTATTTTCCAAAAAAAGAAGAAGAAAAAAAATCATATTAAACAACTTGTTGTGTGATTTATGATGTTTACACCATTTGCCTGTTGCTGATCTTAGGGCACCTCCAGGGACACAAACTCACTCCCTTTCTGTCAATTACAAGTTTTCAGTTGATTTTCTGTTATAAATGGAAGTAATATGTCTCTCCTGGGCTTCCTCTGAGATCTAAGCCTTTGCTTTCCAATGCATTTTTTTCCCTATTTGGCGACCATGCATGGATAAGGTATTGGAAATTACAGTTATTACTCAATTTTTATTTGTTTACTACATCTGGGTTGGCGGTTTCTCTTTATTTTGCATTATTTGATTATTATTTACTGTGCAGTCTCCAAGCCACAGCACACTCAGCACGTTCACACTGTTCCAGACCTTCTGTGCACCTCAGTGCTCACTTCAAAAATGCTTAGAAAATTCCCTGTCATTTTGAAACTTGGATTTTTTACTAAATTCGACAATTAAATCACCGTGGCCTTTGGGGTTTACCATGGTAATTTCCTGCCATCTCTGAGCCTTAAAAAAACCCCAAACTGCTGTTGCTAAAGGAACATAATGGGGTAAATCCCACACATTTATTGGTTTTTAAGTGATTTCAAAGTCAGGCCTTAAGTTCATGCACATCCTTTTGCAAATATAGCTTTAAATTATGATACACATTTCTTCGAAGTGAGGCTGCAACACATCACTGGGAGATCATTTACAGAACCAGTGTGGTTTTATTTCTTGTAAACCGAATTTAAGTGACAACAGCAATTGTGGAAATCCAAAACTATCACTGAATTCAGAAAGGTGGCAAAGCAAAACTTGGGGGGGGGAAAAAAAAAGGTATATAGAACTATGATCAAAAGGAGAAGGACAATAAATAAAAGTTCATTTTATCCACTAAATGCACAAATCCTGAGTGTCAGCTCTTGTTCCTTGTCCTATGGACCATCACCTGCTTAATATGTACTCAATAGCCCCTAAATTCACACCTAAATGAGATTTCTGAAATAGCCACAAGTAAGTGATGTGAACAGTATTCTTCTGAAACAGATTTAAAATGTTCAAAACTGACTGGATTTGAATGAGTCAAGTGGGTGTTTCCATAAATAAACCTGAAAAGAAATGAAAATTCTTGATTTTTGGGTGCATGAAGCCGACTGAACAATACTTAGAGGTTTAAAAAAACCCAAAACCCCACAACAACAGCAACCAAAAAATAAAGAAGTTTCATGTCAATCACTGATACTCAAATCCTAATTATTTCATGCACTTCTCCAATTCTGTTTTTACAATATTCTGTAGCAGAGACACACGGGGAAGCTGCAATATCCTGGTATTTTCTGTCTCCAACTGGCTCTCTGCCTATCCCACAGGATGGCACATGGCTTCTGGAAAACTGTTTGCAAGAAAGCAATCAGCCAGAATTTAGCAATGACAGAAACTGCAATTAAAACCAGGGAAATTTGCAGCAAACAACTATTTTGAATGATCTACCTCAGAGTTAAAAATAACGGAAAAGTAACGCTGATTTTGAGAGGATAATGACAGACTCCATAATTAAGGCAGAAACCAATTAGTTCATCATTTGGCCCAGTTTCAGCTCCAACTGTGATGGAATGGCAGAAAAACGGAGCAAAGTCTCTTGGTTTGTGGATGAGCATCACTCAGGAGAGGAGGGAGGAACCTCCCAGGGCTCTGAGCGTTCAGGTTGGGTTTTGTGGAACAATCACCCACAAAAATGTTGATTTATCACCACTGCCACTGCTCTGTCTGCACAGGAACCTCTAGGAGAGTGCAAACAAATTCCTTAAAAGTAGGAAATTAATCTACCTTCAAACTTCTCCTTAACTCCTTTTCCTTTCTTACTTGGGCCAACTCCAGCTACTTTCCTCCACTCAGTTCACCACCCCGAGCAGCCCATCCTTCCTTGGAAGCTCCCAACACCAGCTGCTCTTGGTAATACTTTATCTCTGCCATAAAAGAAGTAACATCCCCCTAATTTTCTCTGGCAAACGTTAAAGGTTGCTTTCCAAATAAAAATCTTAGGCACTGGGGGCGTAAGACAAGGTGTTTATGTGCTCCAATAATGTGTGTGTAAACTGGAGCTTCAAATGGGCCACTGTCAGAAATGGGATCCTTCTGGCCATGAAAAAACAGTTTAGAGTGTTATTTGAGATAAATTGCACGTAATTTCAGGGGTTTAGGGTATATTCCTAAACACATTTAATGCCCAGAAACTGAAAACTATCCTGGGTATGTTCAGCAGGGAAAAACAAACCAAAGCAATGCCCAGACTGGGCATTTCCGAGGGGGATCCTGGACTGTTGGCATTCAAGTAGTTCTACCACTGATCATGGAAAAGGCTTTAGCTGCAGTCACCCTTTAGGGAACAGCCCGTGGGTTGGTAGTTTGCTTTTAGTTCATGTTTTTTGTATAAAAATAATGACAATTACAAACCAAACCCCTAGAGTAGGGCTTGAACCGTGGCCCCCAGGAGTGAGACAGTGAGTATCTGGTTAAAATTGGTGCAATGTTTCCCCAACCACTGAAAAGTCACCTGAGCTCTGCAGAATGACTCCTTTGGCTGAAGTTTGGTTTATACAAAATGCAAATTGCACGACGGGAACGTAAGTCCAGCTGCAAAAAGTGAAGAACGTATCCCGAGAAATTAATTTTATTCCAGAGTATAATGGAAACACTCTGATTTGGAACTAATGTACAACATTAATTGTTTTGGCATGAGAGGTGAATTATTTTATAGCTAAAATATAGCAGATCAATTTTCAGCCTGCTGTGCAGGTAATCAGGCATGCAGCTCCTGTGTATGGAACAGCCCAGAACAATGAGAGCAGCGTGAGACACACACACAATATCTTGCAATTTCAATCTACTCGTTTAATGAGAATATTGAAATGTTTCAGCTCAAGTTGCAAGGTTCCTACTTCAGGCTAAAACCTAATTTTCATTTTTAAATGGAATATGGTAAGAGTCCACTTGTTTTCCCGATTTTGAAATGAGCTTTATTTCGATGTAAAAACAGATGCAATTCTTCAAATATGGGAAAGTTTTCTCTGCTGTCCCCCCAGCCTCCAGCACAACCACAGAACTGGCCGAGTAGGACCTGCACAGACCAATCTGTCCCCTTTGGGATGTGAAACAACCCCTGAAAGTCAGTGCTTCCCTACACTTCATCCTTCCTGGAGCTTCTCCGAGTCGTTCAAAGCAGCGTCAAAAGCAACGCACACACTGCAATTAAAACATCCACATTTCTAAGCTCATCCTGGGGAAACAGATGTTCCAGACTGACAGCTTAGTTCTTTATTAAAACTCCCTCACGGTGGGTCCAATCCCAAAGAGCACATTCCCTGGAGAAGGGCTCTGCACGGGGCCCTGCCTGCTGGAATGGGACCATTAGCCAGGGGCAGCTTCCAGATTCAACACGACCTTTTAATATCCAACTGCTCCCTAAGTGGCAGGTTAAATGTTCCTTGGTGCTCCCGAGGAAGCCCAGATGTTAATGAGAAAGTCCAACAAAATGGCTTTTCTGCAGTTGGGTTCCAGTGCTGAATAAAATCCCCCATTTCCCTTCCCCTGGAGCTGTGCTGGATGGAGATGGATTGGTTCCTCTTTATCACATTTCTGCACTAATTGTTTCAGACTCGCTGTGTCATTCAAAGTATCCTGGCTCTGATCACACTGTTCCCACTCTGGAAGTAGGCAGAAAAGTAGGAAAGTGCTTTAGGAAGCAATATGTAAATACATACCCATTAGCCATATCCATTTCAAGTGACAAATTGTTCTTTTAATCACCTCCCTAGAACTTTACATTTAATTGCTGAGAGCATTTCCAACAACTCTGTTGTGCTTTTTTCAATAGTGAGAAGTATTTTAAATTGCTTCCTGCCCGTAATAATTTTGAGGATAAAAAGACGATAGTTTCGTTTATTGCTGAATTGAAATAAATCTGATTTCTTGTGAACGTTAAATATTAGGGACATAAACTAAGGGAAACTAAAGGAAATACCCAGGAGTAAATTTTCAAAGCAATGCACCAATATTTACAGGTGGAAGCAGTAATTAGTGACACTTTCATTTGCACTCTTGCACTCTTTTAGGAGAAGGTACTCGATAAACCCTTGGGAAAAACAAAAATTCCTTTCAGCCGCCTTGTTCCGAGTGTGAGGATCAGCTGGGACTGTGTGCTGGGACTGCAGCCATCTCCCTCCTGCCTCCTCCTAATCAATTACCCTGTTTCCAAACCAAAACTCAAATATTTTAGTAGAGAAGATAATAAAGAGCTGGAGGAGAAATACCCCCCAGTCACAATTTAGGGATAAAAATAAACTTGGAGAAGAGCCAAACGCAGTTATTTTCTCCCATTTTCTCCTCTTTTCCCCAAGGCATAACTGAGATACCCGGGACTGGGTAAGCGAAAAGGTTCAACCTGAATTTTTTTTTCCAATTTTGGTTCTTCCTAATCCACCTCTCCCTCTTTATTTCCATCCCCCCATTCTTCCAACAGATCCCCATAATGGAATATAAAGAGTTCTGTAGGATTTCAGGGTAAGGAACTGCTGAAAGGCTTCTTAGGCCAGTTATGCACCTCCACATCAGCTGAAAAACAAGCACTATAAAGCAACCGATGATGGTGCACAAATATATAAATAAGATATATTAATTTTAGCCTGGACTACCTCAACCTGGAACACAGGGTTATCAAAAGAAAAAGTGCTTCAGAAAGACTGCATTTGACAAAGTGCATAGCAGAGTGTCCCTGTAGCATTGGTTTGTTACTGGTGGTGAAAACAATGCTCTGACAGACAGAAATCACCGTCAAATGCAGCTGTGAACATGTATTATTTTCCATCATATGGACAAATAGAAGTGTCTCTCAGGTACCATTTGATTTCCAACTGTCAGCCGAAATTTGTGCAGATGATGATGATGACACCAGCAGGGCCATTGCAAAATATATTTTTAAATAAAAATGCCATTTCTCCTTGGCAGATTGAAACAGCACAAGAACACTATGGAACTATTTTTAAGGCCACTGCTCTTATAATATTCAATGTACTGCTCTCCTCAGAACGAATTTCTGTGCAAAACCCTCTGCAAGTGTGATTTAGTGCTCGTGCCCAGATGTGTGTCATCCACAACCTGCAACTAAAGCAGAAAGCAAAGGTGCAAACCCAGGATGCTTTTCACCTCCTGAGAAGGGAGTTTAGATTGGCTATTGGGAAGAAATTCCTCCCTGTGAGGGTGGGGAGGCCCTGGCACAGGTTGCCCAGAGAAGCTGTGGCTGCCCCTGGATCCCTGGGAGTGTCCAAGGCCAGGTTGGATGGGGCTTGGAGCAGCCTGGGATAGTGGAAGGTGTCCCTGCCCATGGCAGGGGGTGGGATGGGATGGGCTTTAAGGTCCCTTCCAAGCCAAACCTCTCCACGACACGATGCTGTGAAGACACAGTGATGTGCAGCAAGAAAGAAATCATATCCTGGAGTTCCATCTGTTTAACTTTGCTTTGCTTAAAGGGTATGAAAAGTTTCCAAAGCCAAATAAGTAAAATTAATGCAACTTATAGTTCCCTGCAAAATAGCACGCTGCTATTCAAGAGTTGCAGAAAAGAAGTGATCAAAGCATCCAGATATTTCTGGCATCTGAGACTCTTTCCATGCCATGATATTCATGAGGCAGAGCCTTGCTGGAACTTGCAGGTCTCCAAATGGCACTACAAGAGACAGGAGCAAAAATCTGCAAGTCTAAATATTCATTTGGAACAGACATGACATTATTCATTGAAGGATTTGTCACAGCAAACACTGAGCAATAAATTGGGATCTATTTTCTCATGATCTAATATTATTTCCTATCAGCATGTCACAACTCTGACATAATGTGCTGTGAGCTGAATTGATCCCTGTCCTTCAAATCCAGCCTCATTTATGGATTAAGCCCACATTTATCAGGGAGTGATATAAAGAGGGAGGCCGTGTTCCTGCTGCTCTATCCATGGAGGAACATCCCTGCCATATTGCATGGAATAGGAACACACAGCACATGGGGCTCATTAGGAATTTAAGACAAGTAGAATTTCCTTGCCATTTTTAAGCACCAGCTCGTCAGCTCCACAACATTCCTGTCATTTACTTAAGTTCTCCTGGGTTATGGTCACATTCCACAGAGGAACGAGGTAGCATGGAGTATATCCCACCAAGGTAAAATTAATGTCTAGTTTGCCCAGGCAAACTGAATATGAAATGTTCAAATAACCATCAAGGAAATCTTCACTTCTACCATTAAAAATCATCTTTTTCTCTGTGTATAAAGCAGCTTTAAACCACCCCAGACAACATAAAAGGACTATGCCTCATTGCCTCCTCCTCCTCTTTCAAAGAGCAGAAATATCTCATAAATCCAAAAATCAATGTCAGATGTGTAAAACTGACTGTACTAAACAAATATAAATCACAATATATAGAAGTAGAAACAGCTAAAGGCAAGCTACACAATAATCACAATGCACATGCAGTAGTAACAGGAGGTAAAACCCTAAAAGAACTTGTGGATTTGCTTTACTGAGGGCTTTGTCACTCGCTAGATACCAATTCTGGAACAAAATCAATAGCAGAGAAAAATCATTTTTAGATCTCCATATGTCTAGCCTTTTCCATTCTTGGCAGAATGGGCAAAAATTAGCATCACATGAATGTTTTTTAACCAGCTGCACGTTAACTGTGTCCAACGTTAAGTTTTGGGTATTGAGATGTTTGTTGGATCGACAGCCCTTTAAAACCATTGAAGACATAACAGCAACACAGTAAAAAGTCAAAATAGCTGTAGAGATTTCAGTGCAATTTGAAGGTTATAACAACTGGAAAAGTGGCGGGAGATCTACATAAATCCATTTTTGATGTCGTTCTATTTTTTGAGTACGTGGGTGAGACGATTTACTGATTTGTGGCAAAAAAAAAGGGTATTTTAACAGGCTCCCTGCAACAGAGTTAAAAGATCCAGAAGCACGGCCATGCAGAACGCTGACAGATGATCATCCCAATTATCCAAACACCACTGCTCAGTCATGATACAACTTACAGGATCTAACATAAAACCAGCCTGAACTAGCACAATATTTGGGGGGGAAGGTCTTTACACACAAAGCCAGCCATTTACCAAATCATCCACTCAGTCAATCCCAAACAAGACTGCTAAAAAATGGAATGCCAGAAAGGAAAAACGTGCTGACTTCAAAGCAAATGTTGGAGTGATTTACGACACAGCTCGTGCTTTATGGCAGGAATACAAAAGTGATCTGTGCACCCTCAGTTGGGAAGGCTGAGCATCATCTTCCTCCCTGAGCACCCCCAGCCAGCACAGAAACAAAGCTCCACACAAGCTCAGCACAGGAGCTGATGGGTACAGGGGAAAATGGAGTTTCATTGTTGGTTTAAATGCTGGATGTCCACACCCCGATGGAGCTGGAATTGCATCCTTCAAAAGGACAAAACTACTGCTAACCGCAAGAATAATTTGCTCCTCGTTGAAAAGGGACATTCCTATGACTTATGTAAATATCTGTGCCTAAGATAAGCAGAGAAAAAAATAGGCCAAACTGTAAAAGGGAAGCAATTTTCTTTTCCCATGCTATGAACTGGCACTTCTTTGGGGATGAACATTGGTTTCTATTGTAACTGGAATGCTGTACATGGAGCAACAATCACTATTTAATCAAGTCTCTTCTTGAAGACTCCTTACAGAGAATGCAAGAAATAAGTGCAATTAAGTTAGCAAGATCTCAGAAATTGCACAACACGACAGAAGACAAAAGCACATTATTTGGGGGGCTGGAGGGGGAGAGGAAACAAGCTGCTGGAGAAGGTTTTTAGAATTAGTACTGTCTGAAATGATTTGATAGCTCAGTGCAATAAATACAGAACCAAAGGGAAAAAAAATAGTCAGATCACTGATCTGGAAAGGGCTGAACATCCCTCAGGCCAGGTCAGCTGTTCCTAAACATCCCTGCTATTCCTAACAAACTACTTCTGTTTAATGGATGGATGTTTTATCCCAGACTTCCTGACCTGCATCCTGCTCTGTCAGATCTGGGGCATGTTTGATGTCACCCTGCTACAGCTTTATTTTAGTGAAGAAACAAGGAGGAAGATTTTTTTCCTACCTTGCTCCAAGTCTCTTGAAAACTTCAATAGTTAATCCTCCAACTCTCAGACAAATCCAAGGATTTGAAATAATGCTGGTACCAATTCTCACTCCCATTTGGTAATTCTGGGAGCGCTCAGCTCTCTTTTTTGCGTGAATAACACAATGAGTGTGGGGGATGTCAATCATCTCCCATCTGCTGACTGCAAGAGCAATTCTCACCTCTTCCACGTGTTCTTTCCAACCCCTGTTCTCAGCAACATGAGAATGTTTTGCATCACCTCCTGTTCCACACCTCAAACTCAAACCTTGCCAGAGTCAGGCAGAGTTGCCTCAGCTTGGGCATCACCTCTGGGTGTAAACCCACACACAGGACACGAGTGTAAGAACAGCTGGGGGAATTTAGACTTTGGACTGCATCTTGAAGCAGAATTTAATCATTCTAATTCTTATAGATAGCTGGGAGAATGACCCATTTTCTCAGCTGCTGAAAAGACAAAGCTGTTGTAAGGCTATAAAGATGATTTAAGAGTATGTATCAGTTTGGAGGGAAAAAAATTCTGCAAGCTCAGACAGTTGTAAAATTGCCACTTTATGGCTGTGTCTGCTCGGACTCTGCCAAATTTATGAGGCCACAACACCTATATTATTGAATATAATGTCTAGCTTCTATTACCTTGTCTTTGCAATCAAATCTAATGTTTAACATCACGGCCCTTCAATAATGACACTCCATATCAATTAAAAACAATAAAACCAGCTCCTCTCAAATATTACTTGAGGCTCAGCAGCAATTAGTCAAAGACTGAAGATGCAGGATGAGGGATAAAATGCACTGGCAAGTTTTGGTCCACCAAGAAACCATATATCCAGTTTTCTCACCCCTTCAGTACAGCAGTGGTTTAAGTTACACCAGAATCATTCCATTACACCACAGAATGTCTTGATTGCAAGAAAACAGGCAGACAGCAGCACTGTTAAAGACAACAATCTCCTCTCTGCAATTGTCTCCTCACAGGGAAAAATGCAGGCATTGAGGCTCAGCAATTGTGAAATTGGGCAGAATTTAACTCCAGAAGATACTCAATTAATTACTGGAAATACCATAAAAACCAGACACATTAAGTGCACAGAAATTACAAGGAACTAGAAAGGCGTTTCCAGATAAAAGTAAATCCTCTTAAATACGTCCCTCCCCCTCCTTTGCTTCTGGTTTCCTTCTCTCTGTATTTACTTCAGAAGCCAGATTTCCTTCTTGTCCCGTTCTTTTGCCTTTCCAGGGAAGTTGCACATCCCCATCGGCCCCAGCTGGAGCCCCCTTACCTCCTGCCCGGGGGGGTGGTCCACAGAGCAGCACCACGCCCTGGCCCTCTCGCACCGACACCGCGCTCCTCATCTTCGTCCTGGAGTTCTCCACATCTGCCAGGGAAACAAGAACATCAGGGAACAGGGAAGAGCGATAGACACGAGATCCGAGTTCTCAAATCCTCAACTTGCACCTCTGGGCACGCAACGAAACTCAGCCAACTCAGCAGAGCAGCAGAAGAAAAGGCTGCTCCACGCGAGGGAGGACGGCGGAATTAGGGCTGAAGGGAACAATCTGCAGTGATATAACTGAACAGATCCCACGGCTGATTTTGTTCTTGTGCCCGGCTTCTGCTACCCTAATTCTGATAACCAAAAAGGAGCCAATAAACAGCACCTAAAAATAGGCCCTCTGTTTCTTCCGAAATGAAAGCTCTGATGGAAACAGCATCAAGATGCTACTGAGCTCCTCTAACCAAACTTAAAATAACATTAATACCAGAGCTATTCAGAAAACACATATGGATGTCTCCAAAGAGGAAAGGACCTCCTGGAACGTATTCCTGCAGGAGAATCCCCTGGAACATCGCTAAGAGCTCTGCACCTCAGTCTGCTGACCCAGAGCTCTGCTCGGACCAGCCTCAGGTCTTTGTGATCGTTTTAAGCTGTGTAAGGATCACAGAATATTCTGAGGTGGAAGGGATTCACAAGGATTATTGAGTTCAACTCCTGGGCCTGCACATGACACCCCAAAATTCACACACAGCATTGTCCAAACACTTCTTGAGGGAAACTAATGCTACAGAGTATCCATAAATGCAAATATTTTATTTTAAGTTTATATTAGCTTTCTCTCTAAATGGTGAGTCAAAACCCAAGAAAATACAGCCTCATTATACCCTTGAAATAAGTCAGGTATAACATGCAATACAAACCAAGATTGATGTCCTACACTAACAAAGGCTTTTCCATAAATAAACCATGCATTTTTCCATAATAAAACCAAACAAAAGATAACTTAAAACCCCCATAGTTGTTTATAACCTTGTATAAGACCCAACACACAGTCTAAGTAAGGCTGTCTTTATAACCAAGCATAATAGGAGTAGTGAGTTGACTAACAGTAGCTATTTCCCCAAAATATAGTATTTTTTATTATTGAGAAGCTACAGCTGTTACAGTGAGAACACTGAGCAAGAGCGAATAGAATTTCAATGCTTCCTTTAGAAAAAGAAATGCATTTAATGCCACAGTAAGAGAGTGTTGTACAATCCTTTGTTAGTGCACATAAAGTTCACAGGAACCTTTATTTGAAGGGCTGTTTTCAGTTTTCCAAGTGGATTTCCATGCAGGTAAGTCTCAGAATAAACTCAGATCCTTTTGCTGGACATGGTGGAGAAGCCACATCCACAGCCAAACTGATTCCACTTCGAGATCAAATCAGCACCCCCTTAAATTCATTTCAGCATTTAAATACCTTTAAAGCATCTTATTTTTCCCCCTGTAACATTATAGACTCATCAGCTGCCCCCACGCCATTTCCCAGAGTCATGGAAGGAAAAACCAAGAGCTGAGAGCACCCCAGAGGACACACCCTATTCCATAGCAGGATGAATCGTACCAAAAGAATTATTATTTTACATATAAAACACATTTAGACTGCATTTTGCCCTCTTACATCACAACCACCACAAGTCATAAATCTTGCATAATACCCAATTTCCATAATTAAAATGAAATGAGTTATCCCACAGGTCCCCAGCAAGGCCCCCCCCCCAGCTCTGCAGTTTGATCTGTTGCAACGTTGTAAAAATTGAAATTATTCATCACTGATTGCAGGTGCAGATTGTTGTCACAGAAAAAACAGTTTTTGGGGAAACAAGAAGCAATGCAGAACCCATCCAAAAATGGAGAATATGAGCCACACTACAATACAAGAATAACTTTTCACATATTAGCAGGAACCTCTCCATCCTACCTTCCAGAGCAGCTGAAGCACCAGACTCATCACACAACCGCAAAAAATATCATCACTTAAGTTATTTATATACTTCTATATTCTCTTTGCACATTGTCTGGCACTGCTTCGAACATAATGAAAAATCAACATGCAAAACAGTAGCAGAATTCTTTATTAGCACTGTACAACGAAGTCCAAATCTCTGACCTTGGGAAGCACTGGCTGCTCATAAACAAAGATGCTGCTCTGATTTTCAGGTGTTTTCTGCAGCATATTCAGAGTATTGAAGGTCAAAGCCTGGCGTGTTTGGAAGTGGATCAAGAGTGATTGTTTATCTTTGGGCTTCTTCGCCAGGTTTTTGTTTGGTTTCTTTTTTTAATAAAGCCACTATCCCAAGCACAATAACAGCAGGGAGCAGAGCTGTATCTTCTAACAAAACTTGTTATTACATGAACTCATTGGGAAGGCACATGAAGTTCCCAGAAAACTGACAGGGTAAATAAAATACTTTAAAAGGTGGACTAATAACGGCAAGGCTTGTTTATTTTTACAGATTGAATTGTATCCCTCAAATCGGAGGCTCTTATCCTGCTGAAATGTCTCAATAGATAAAATATAACTGGAAACAAAGAACAGAGCTCAGGACAGAAGAAGGTTTTGAGAAGGGATGAGTCAGAACAGGACTGGCTTTTCAGCTCCCCACGGGATGACAATATCCCATTGTTTCCATTGAAAGGAAAGGGCAGAAACACATGAAGTATTTCTGCATTTTATCTACTGAACCATGGATTGTCTTATTTATCATCAGGTTTTTAAAACTTTCTCAAACTGGTCACCAAATTGAAGTGGTTTTTTTTTAGCTTCTCTTGCTTAAATAGTTTGACCTCTTACTTGCATTTATTATACCTCACTTGTAATCTCCTTTCATCTGAAATGCAACTATTTATGGACAAAATGAACAACTTCATTACTTGACCCTACCAGGCAAAGCCTCTGATCATAACCCTGAAAATACTTTGGTAAAAATGTTACAAAAAACCTGACTACAAGGGGAAAAAAAAAAACCAACTTAAAAATCAATCTAGAACTGTGTAATTTGCAAATTAAACGCTTTTACTGCCCGTTTATAGTTTGCCATATAGAATAAAGTTTAAAATTAGCAACTGAGGCTTTCTGACTCCTGAAACAGCATTTTCTTCTCCCTTCCCATTAATACATATATTTGCCTCATTGCTTTAGTACCAAGTACATAAAGTTGTATGCACTGAAATACACATGCCATTGCAATAAAATGGAGAAAAAAAAAATGCAGTTCAGCTTTTTTGAGAAGTCTTTGATTCTGCCCAACGTGAGAACAACGAAACGAGTTCCTGCCCATACAAAGGAGGATGTGAAAACTGCAGATTCCACTGGGTTCTCTCCTTCTGTTTCCTAAGCCAGGTTTAAAGTCTCAAGCACTGAGACTCAGAAGTGCTGAGGAATATTTCAAAATATGGAATATGCATTTGGAACAGCAGCATTTGAACACTCCAGTGATTCCCAGGACACTTCAAAGTCATGGATTTGTGGATTCATGAGGGGAAGACAAAACATAACCTCAATCAAGTAAAGCAGAACGAAAACAGAGTGACACTTTTATAACAGAATAAAAATGAACTGCTGACCACACTCACCGCAAGTGCCTCCCGAACCTTTCTGTGATCTCGTGGCCATCAGGGAGGGAAGCAAATGGATGAGGCAAGGTCACATCAAACGCTACGAGCGTGCTTTGAGAAGACACAGAACACCAGGCTATGAAAAACGCAGGGAATTTCTGATGACAAAGCTGCTCCGGACACACAGCTCTGAGTTCTGTCGTGTTTTGTCAAGAACCCCGTGTGATATTTCAGCCCAGACACACATTTCTGTACACAGGAACTTTGTAAGATCAGCAGACACCGCTAGAATTTACACCAAATTCTATTTATTTTTTTAAGTAATGCACGGGACACATCCACTCTGAGAGGAGCAGGATTCCGTTTTCCAGCTGTTGGGTTTTTTTTCTAATTCAGGTTTCCAACTCCAAGTCCAGCGACAGCCACACAATCTTATATCAATTATACAATTCATATAATACAATTATACAATATACAATATCTTATATCAATTGCTCTTTATTGTCAATGCGTGTTTATTAGCAATTCCATCATGTTTTGAAAACTGCAGAACAAGGACTCGAGCTCTACAAACATAATTGTCCCTTAATAGCCACAAAAATATTTATTGTATTGTTTCATTAGACTCATTGTTATTCAAAGGAGCAGAAGTTGTTAAATATACTTTCGGTGTAATTCTGTTATTGGTAGGATGTTCAAGTGCCTAAATGAGTCAGACAACCAAATCTAAGCTGTTTTCTTGAGTAGGTAATTCTGAAGTGGGGACTCTGTTTGATGTCAGCCCATAATGAAGTACTAATTCACAGCCCACTCGCCCTGGTAAAAGTCACATTATTAAAGAGAATGGAAATTCCACTCTCTCAGCTCTTAAGGGCAAATAACAGCCTCAGCATGCTGTAATAGCTGTGCTGGTAATGAGAACTTCTGGAGAAAACAGAGTAACATAAATTTGTTTCTTTAATAAAAAAACCCCAAAGACGAACAACAGCAAAGCCCCAAACTCCACCACCACCCCCTAACTCACCTGCCTGCATGAGCAAACCTTCCCCATCACTCTATACCCCAAAATCTGCCATGATCATGAATTTTATTCTTCTTTAGACACCCAAAATTGAAGGCACACTTTGTATAATTAATTTTCACCAGGATATTTGGCACACACAGCCTGTTAACCCCAACACACTGCCACGACACGGCCCTTGGGAACACCACACCAGGGCTGCACATGAACCCTTCTGCTGCCTTCCCAGGGCCTGCATCGAGCCTGGGAGAATCATCCTAAGGTAGGAGGGATGAGACCAAAAATTCTCTCTGTAATCGATTTCTGTTGGACAGAGGGAGAGGATAAAAATATGAACAGTGCAGGAGTGAATTTCTCCACGCAGGCAAAGAGTGGGGGTGATTTGTCACTCGAGGAGAGATTCAGAGGCTGCTGGGGAACCATCTCCAGGCTTTCACTTGGGCAGGCTGGTGCTACAGGGAAATCAGAGAATTCCACAACCACCTCCACAAAATCCCTCACGGCTGAACTCTCATTTTCTGGGACAGCATTTATCTGCAGGAAGGTGCCAGTCCTGCAGGTTACACACACTCTGTAGGGTGGTTTTTGTTGCATCCATAGAAATATTGGCAATAAAATGCAGCAAACCTCAATGCAGAACAGGTGAACAGAGCCTGCAGGTTGTTTCCACCCCATGAATGCTGAACATCCTATAGGTGAGTCCTGCTGGGATGAACAGGCTGCTGGAGTCAGGAGCAGGGAGCAGCACCAGCCAACAGCACCAAAAAAACCTTACAAATCCTTTGAATTCTTCCTCTCCCCTTAAATCACTGGAGGTGCAGCAAAAAAAAATGAGTCAGGAAGGAATTAAATGTTCTTACAGCAATTAAAGGAGAATAAACAAAAACAGGAAAAGCTAAAAATGAATTGGCACAGATGCATCGGAGTGTGGTGAGCAGGAGATGCCAGCATGGAAAAATGTGGAAGAGTTTGCAGTGAGGAGGGGAAAGATGGACAGAGAGGGATGAGATGAGGTCCTTGTGGGCTCTGTGGAACTGAAGGAAGAGACCAGAGACATCAGAGGAAATAAAAAAAGCAGCAAAGGAACACTAATAGCTTAAAAATTGAGTGAATATCTGATAAGAAGGGAGTATTTCTTTTTAAAACAAGCTTTGCACTGGCAAAAATACACTGAAAGAACTGGAAAAAAAAAAACCAACCACCAAACCATACAGCGTTACTAGGGAAATGCATGTTTTGAAAGAAAAATGTTCTCCAATAGGTATTTCCAAAAATATGCCTTTCATAAATTTGTATTATCTGGGAATTACCACTCCACTCAAGACAAACACAGCACCGAACAAAGCAATTCAAGCAATTTGAGGAATATCTCAGGAGGGAAGGATGTTTGCTCAAGGAAATTATCCTACAGTCGACTTCTCAGATGCAACGCAGATTTTTTTTTTTTCTCCTAACACTTTCCCAAAACAAACCCTAAGAATATCCTGCCAGCCTACTAAGCCCCAGCCCTCGTAAGCACAAAGCAGGTTGAGTGTTGAAGAACACCAGGCTATTCACATTTTAATAGTTAAACAGATGGCTAAAGCTCCGCCACATCCAGCTCTAATTATCTCAAGGTTTGTTTATTTATTAAATATGCACAAGCGTTCCCAAAAAGCCTTTCCTCAATAAATAAATCAATGAAAACCATCGTACAACAGCTCGTTTTTAAAGCACTGGCAGCATGCTGATGAACAATGGGATTTTTTTTTTTCCCTGCCACTGACTTCACCTCTTTCCAAAGATGCCACAGAGAAATGGACGGATTCTCCCGCAAGTATTACAAAATACTTCCTCACCAGAAAGGATTCCCGGGATACGGCTCACCAGGATGTGTCATTCCCCTCATCTCTCCAGGTATGGAGCACCTGGCAAAGCCTGGATGAGGCCACGTGGGCCAGAAGAGATGTAAGAGTGACAAACAGCAGACACAGCAGATGAAAGTGTCCCACCAGCAGATGCCTCGGCACTGCTGCTCCACACCTACGGACACACGGACCCGGCAGGCAGCACAAAACCCCAATATTCACAGGCCTGCACAATGGTTGTGTGCTCATCCAAATGGGGGCTGAGCTAAATAATGTGAAATATTTTGTTGCACGTGCAATGGAACGAGTCATGCCCCCAGCCAGGAGCTGCACCACAGGAATAATTTGCCAAGAGTGAGAGGAAAGCTTAAGGCATTACTTACCCTGCCGAAATCACCCGGGCCATTTGCTGTCCCAAAATCAGCTGGGTTTTATCTGCAGCTCCAGCTCCTGCTCAGTATTTTTAACTGGACACGTTAAACAGCAACGGACTTTGATTTTTGGTATGTATTTTTAAAATTCTCCTGTTTGCTGTTTCTAAACCTAAAATAAGATGGGTTTGTCAGGTGTGTTGCACCTCAGCTGTTCAAGAAAAGAAGTACAAGGGAACCTGGAGAAGGTGACTATTTCTACCTCAGTGAATTCAATAACCCACTTGAAGTAAGCTGTAGAGGGGATGAAGTGCAAGGACAGATTAACACGGGAACAAAAATAATATTTACAGAAGAATTTAGAAGAAATTAAAACTTTTAATTCTATTATTGAAGATGAAAACCACAGAGGCAGAAATAGAAGTAATAAATTTTCAGGTGAGCACATTTGCCTGGCTCATGGAGAAAAAGAACAGTTATTTCACTGTATTAACTACTCACATCACAATTTGAAGCAAGAGGTAGGCGAATTTCCACATCTGACAAATAAAGTACCTCAGACTCAGTACCCCGAACAGAGCATTTGGTGCTGACATTAATTGCTCCTGTGAAGTTCAAACCTACCATTTCTGAATCAGGGATATAATGTGCTCTTCCCCGTGCTCCACTCCAACCCCAGCAGCATCTGAGTGAGTACAAAGATGTCACCACAGCATAAAACAGATTCTGGAAAATTGCTGCAAACATTTATGACTATAAATCTCTCCGGGTACTCGTTGGGATGAGGCTGCATTAACAGGCTCAGAAGGACAGGACAGATAAGAAAAAATGATCTATTTCCATCCCAGCACCGTGCAGCAACGCTGGAGTTGTAGTTTAATGGATGTTCAGGAGCACATCAAAGCAAACCAGAAGAGATTTTGTTCACTTCCTTTACAGTAGCAAAAAGTGGCTAAAGCAGATGGTCTGGAGTTATTTCCTTACAGACTTCAGGGAACAGGAATGCAGCAAAAGGCATTTCTTACCCTGATGTCATTTGCAGCTGACAAGCAAAACGGGCATTTTCTGCTGCAGATAAGGCAGAAAAAACGGAAGAACCCCCAGTGTTATTGGGATGTTGAGAGTGGAGATGCTTAAAACAATAATAATTTGCCAGGTTCGCGTAAAAAGGCGAAAATGAAAAATACAACTTTATCTCCAGGAGACAGGCCATGGTGCAGTCCACGTGGCAGAATCATTTCTTGAATGCTGCAGATGAAAGCCCAATGATGAAGCTTCCCAGCGAAGTCACACCTCCAACCTGTGCACGAGTTGTTCATTATTTAACGAAAAGCTAAAAACCACTGCAAAACCTAATCCAGTATTCTTGCAAACACATTACTCTCTAGTCCCTAACGACATTAAAAGAACATACTGAGGTTGCAAACTCAATTATTTGGAGGTAGAAAACGCCAGAATTAAGGTTGCCTAAGACCCCAAATATGGGCAGAGTTAAAAAACAAAAACCCAATCAGCCGGATTCCAGCGCTAATGGTTCGTACCAGAGTTCCCTGCTATTAAAGCAGCCACTTTCTTGTCTTATCTGGAAACCTCTTAAGTGCTGCTGAGTGTATTTAATTAGTTTTTGAGAGCCTGAGTGCTCAGTGGAAGATGTGAAGTTATTCTGCACCCAGGGCGAGCTGCAGCAGGCATTGAGCTCCGTGCTCCTGGTGGGATGCTTGAGGGATCCCGAGGAGCAGTGGTGACTTCCAGTTGTTCCAAAAGGCACAGCTGGACCTGTGGTTGCTGTTCTGTTCATCTGTAGGTGTGTAAACAACTTTCTTAGACTTGTAGTTCCCATCAGCAGGCTCCCAGCAGTCAGGGAAGGCTCTGTGGTGTGGGGTGAAGGGATTCGGGAGCGGCTCCCACTCGCCTGCCCATCCCAGCACCTTATCCTGGTGGCATTCCTCAGGTGGGACAAACCCAAAGGCTGCAGCCAGACAAACTCAAGTTAGGATGACAACCCCAGGTGAGTTACTGCAAACTGGGGAAGGGTTAACACAGGGGTTACCAAGTGAAATTCACCCGATACTCGTGAGATCAAAACAGACAACCCAACAGCTCCTTCTGATCTCTCATGAGAGGAGGACACCAATAACCTCTGGCACAGCTGATTTTCTCCAGTGTGAAGCATTGTAAGCACTGCCTTTCATCCTGCTGAAGCACCATCCTGCCAGTGATACGAGCACTGGCTCATCAGCCCAGCCGGGGTGACAGACAAACTCTGCCCACAGCAATCAACCCAAAACTCCACTTGCTCCGTCACACATCCACCTCTGCCCCCCACGTCCTCTCTGAAATCACAGCAGCCTTTTCAGGACATGTGCTAGAGCTGCAGCCTGGTTCCAAAGCCTCTCTTTCAATATTCATCATTGTTCTGACCCAGATGTAACAGAGAGACGTTTAAAAACCAATCAGTGTAATCCCCACGCAGATAACAAATCCCATGTTTTGGTTTATGAAGGCAGGGACAGCAATCGTTACCCAATTAAACACTGGGGTAGAGAGATGACAAAACTGCTTTGGTCTGGCTCAGACTGAGCTGGGATCTGATACTGTGGTGTCTGCAGGAAGAGCAGGAGACCCTCGCAAGCACGACTGGAATAAATGGAAGTCATCACACCAAGCAGTGATTTGTGCTAAGAACTCACTGCCTGGATCTGCTCGGTCACCTCACCCAGGGACAGACCCGTGGCCCTCAGGGCGTGGGGCACAAGGACCACGCTGTGCCCACGTGTGTGGGAACAGAGCAGCCCTTTTCCAGCCTCTCCAAAGACACCGGGATGGGAGAAATCAATCCTACTCTCGCCACAGAGTCAGTAAATACTGGAGAGTCTCGAAGGATGTTTAGGTTCCACAAGTTTAGACACACAGCTCAGACCTGGACTCTCTAGACAATTTTTTTTTTTTTTTAGCAAAGGAGGATTTATTACGAGGCAAAAAGGTTTCTTTAAAAAACAAGATAGTTTTTATTTTAGGACAGTTTTATTTTTAGGATTCCACTGAATCCCCATCAGGAAAGCTAGGAGAAAGGAAAATACAGGATGGATAAGGTGCAACTGGCTTAAAGAGAGGCTAAGGTTACTTTTAAATAGAGGCAAACAAGAGTTATACAAAAAGAGGAAAGAGGAAGTAAGAGTAGCATGTGTTATTAAGAGCTGAAGTTATCAAATACTAAGGAGAAAAATGCTACATTTTGCTAACCAAAGAAGCAGGAAAATTCTTCTAAAAAGAATCAGAAATAAAATCAGAAAGAGATACGCACTAAGAAATCAGAGGTTCAAAACCAGCTGAATGCAAAGGAGTGTGAGCAACAGGTAAGGAAATGCAAAATACTACAGTTAATATCAGATTATTAAAAATCAAAAGCATCATATCACACTCTCATTTGATACTCGGGGAAGCCTCTGGCAAATCACACACAGAAGAGTTCAGCGAGCAGATGAGAGGCTGTGGCAGTGCAGAACCAGCCCCTACACCCAATAAATCACTGACTCCTTTGATTTTTTAAACTTAATTAGCGGGTAAAATAGCAGGACGTACAGTAGGAGCAATCAATGCCATTCCAGGTCATTAGCTGTCACAATGACAGCAAGTTCATCAAGGGAACCTGCACTGAGGGCCACGGCTCAGGCTGGGATGGATGTCCCCAGGCTCCAGTGTCAGCCCATCCTCTCCCAGCCCTCATTCCCAACACCAGGAGCACAAGGCTGTACCCGCACTGGCTGCAGAGCACCCACACTGCAAACATTCCCTGAGGGACAGGCTGGGGCTTTTCTGGAATGGCACCACTGTAAGTGACCAATGGCTGTGGAAAAACACTGGTTCAACTTTGGATTTAAGTAGTTGCTGCACATCATTAATATTTAAACCTGGCTTAGCTCGTTTAAGAGGTTTTGACTCGGTTATTTCCACTTTAGAAAAACATCTTTATAAACGTTTTTGTAAAAAGCTAAGGAAACAAATGAAGGCATTTGAAACTCAAGAGGTAAAGAGCTTCCACCCAGCTGGTGAGTTCATCTTCCCACTTGCTCCATCCCCCAAAAGCCAGTCCAAACCGATTATCCAAGAGCCCTTTTTTTTTTTTTTTTTTTTTGCTCTTCTTGCAGCAAGAGAGCAAAAAGAAAACGCAGGGATCATTTGAGCACATTAACCTCCCTGGAAGAGAAGGGAATGAGACAAGATCTTTGGAGAATTGCACTCCGTCTGCCTCCGCAGGAATGGCATTACACTCGGAACGAAAGCAGAATTATGCGGGAGAATGTTAGTTTACCGAGGGGTCAAAGAGATGACAGCTGTGGCAGGAGGAGGCAAACCTTTAATATGCCATGATGGACCAATGTGCACATCCTTCAGTGGGTGAATAAATGTGGCTGAACAAGGGATTACACCTGAGCGAGCAGCGGCGTGGATTAATGAACTCAGCATCAGGCCATTCAACAACACAAGCTGCGGGAGAGGAAAAAAGGCAACTCCGGAGAAATATCCCAGTTCTGCTACTCCACGTACAAAAACAAATGCAATCCCACTGTTGCTGAGGAGAGTTTAATAGATTGAGACATGTACATAAGGAGAAAAGCCCCGAAACGCAGGGGGACCTCAAAGCTTTTTGTTGGTATCCAAGCAGAATCGTTACGTGACAGATGCTCCACGCGCAGACTGATCCCCAGCCTAAGCCAAATTGCTCCTTGCAGGGGGATGTAATCCTCAAAAATGTATCCTTAACTACCATTTAATAAAAAGTCATGGGCTGAGAAAATACAGTTTCATAAAAAAAAAAGAGAGAAGATCTCTCGCAGCACAGGGCTGAGAGAGGCAATAACAGGAAAATAAAATCAGGTACTGCATCTCTTCTCATAAGTAGTGAGAATTTCCTTGGTTATTAAACGAGACTCCCCACAACTCGCAGCCTGTGCTCTCTGTAACTACTCAGTGCCACAGTGTATGAGAAACATGACATAAATACATAATCAATACAGGAATAAAGACACAGCATTGCAGTGTAATAGGTGCAGCTCACTAAATTCCATTGCTTCGGTTTTAAGACACCCACTTTGCTCTGCAATAAACAACAGAAAGCAAAATATGCAGGTTGGCAGCAAAACTGGAGCTCTGAAAAAGTCTATTTAAAGTAACATGATACCCCAGTGAAGACACTGAAGTTGTTATTTACAATCTCTCCACATTTACTGTGCTGCAGCCATGGGTTAGCTCAGTCAAACTTCACTGTGTATTTGTGTCTTCGGTGGATGTCAGTGTAATTCTGTACACCACAACACAACTCTGATTGCCACAGAATGACAGGGTCATTCAGGTTGGAAAAGTCCTCCAAGGTCATTCGAGGCCAACCATTCCCCCAGCACTGCCAAGTCCCACTAAAACACATCCCTAAATCCACCTCCACACGTCTTTCAAGTGACCTCAAAAGAAAAGGGCATCTGCCCTGCATTATTTGAAGAACAACACCTTCAATAAGATGATGTTGTCTAAAAATCTCAATTCAGAGTGTGAGAAAAACCTACATCTATCAAATGATGAAGCTAAATGCTCTCAGGCACCTATCCAAGCTTTCCTCATCTGAAGTCCTCATTAAACTCCTTTCAGCAACCCCCCTTTTTTCTCCATCAACACTTGGTGCTGTAAAACACTTTCCAAATGGATATTCTAAATATTTATTTCAGTTTGAGGAGGCTCCAAATCCAACAGCTTTATGAGCCACGAAGGGTGGAGCAGGACACAGCACAGATGTGTTTATGTTGACTGAAACAATTTTCGTGTTTGGATTTTTTCAACTCGCAAAACTACAGCTGAAAGATCAAAGCATTCAATTCCTACTGAACATTCCTATTAACTTCAATGGGCTTTAGATCAGGCCCTTAATGGGGTGTTAATGTAATGTAAACATTTTTAAGTATTATCTTAATATTATCAGTAGCATGTTAAATGGGCTAACAAGACCCCATTAGGGTAATTCTGACAAACAAATCAGGGCTGAAATACTTTCCTTAGCAAGGACTTGCTTTGATTTTTCAGTGAATATAAGCTCTGTTTTCCCAAATAATCCATATGCCATAGGTTTAGGAACAGTCCTGCAAAGCAAAAATCCTAAGGAATGTCACCACTCTTCTTCAACAAAAAAACCTTGAAACCAAGAACACGCACAAAAGAATTAAAATATTTTTTTTTGTTTAGAGCTTTACCAGGTGATGGGAGCTGTGGAGGAAATGCCAAATTTGTTAGTTATTTATGAAAATTTCTTACACCTTCAGAAATGAAGCTAGCACTTCAAAAGGCTCCTGTTAAAAAGATTTCAGAATTCAGGCATAAAGTCTAAATAGCTAAAAATATAATGGAACATTTTGGTGTCCATTGTCTCCATGTCTCCACTGCACTTCAGACACTTCTTATATAAAACAAGTCCAATCAAGTGAAATATTTAATATGAGAAAAAGATGTAGAGAGACAAAGCAACAGCTGCTTTCTTCAACCTCATTTAATGCCTTAATCCAGCAGGCAGCTGCATCTCAGTGAGGATGTGCAGCCTTTGGTATGAACAGCTCTTACACTGTGATCTGGAGTCTCCTCCCTGGAATACTGAGCATCCAAGGATCCTCCCCAGGCCAGGATTCTCCCACTTGTGGCCCATGGATCAACGGGAAGAAGGGCTGGACACAAAGCTGGGGGTCAGCACAGCTCCTGCCCCAATCTCAACCTTCTCTGAAGAGATTCCACATTCCACAAGGAGCAAAATCATGGCAAAGGAAGACTTATTTTGCTGGAAGTGGCACTTCTAATGACTTATAACATTATTGCTTATATAAGTCTGTATTTTTGGGCATGGAAGTTGGCCTGAACTTTTTGAAGGAGCTAAGCTCACCCAGCATCCTAAGACAGCATTAAAGTTTTAGCCTTCATGAAAAAACAACACAGGAAAATGATGTAATAAATAGCTTTGGGAGGAAGAAAATATTTTTTTATCCCTCTTTCTTGCTCCAAAATATTCTCTCCCTTATTTTCTATGCCAGAAAGTCTCTGCTCTCTCCTTGCCACACTCCTCTCCTTCACAAGCTATTCATGCACAAGCTTTGAAAGATAGTAAGAGACAAGCAGATCTACATCAAAAAAAAAATAAAGAGAGATAAGGTTGCTATGGGAATAAGACGACAAAAACTGTTACTTAATCCAACATAAAAAGGATGAGAACCGGAGAGAACTCAAATGGAATTGAAACTGTCACCCCAACCAAGGAGGTTACGATCTGAAACAACTGCTTTTTCTCCCTCATTTCCTCTATGCTTTTATGGAATTTCATTTTCTCGTCACAATCTCTTTACAGAATACAATATTTCACGTTAAGATTCAAAAAACTTTAAAAAAATGAATTAGAAGTAATGTTTTCCAGTATATTGCTTCACTACTGTCACTCACTTGGCAAACTCCTGTGAAAGTTGAAATATGTGCCCTCTGCAGCAATGCTATGGATGTAGATGTGAAAATATTTTTTTATCCCTGGATTTTTATATATAAATTATGTATCAAAAATAGGTACAGACGTGTAATTTTCTTACTTTTAACTACAGTCTGTGGTCTACCATAAAGTTTTACACAGGCTAGGAAGCAAAGTCAGATTTAGGGTTTTTCTACAGCTGCAATCAAAGGCAATTCTTATAAATTCTGAAGGCAGAAAAGAACTGTCACACACCCCCTCTCCCCAAAAAGTCAAGGCACCATTAATGTCAGTAGTTTATCTCAAAAACCACTGTCTCTTATCAGTGCTTCCTGGAATCGCTTCCCAGCCAGCACAAAACACCATGGAAAGGAATGAATCTGTCCTATTTTAAAGCTGTTGATACAGGATAAATGTTTCTTCTCATTTTGAAGAGCGTAGGGAAAATGTCTTTCCTTCCATTCCACACCCCCAGAGCTGCCTTGACTCATTAAATAAAGGGCCAGACGATCTCCCTACACAGCAAACCTTAAAAATGAGAAATGGGATGAAGCCTTCGAATACCCAATTCACAAACTCTCCACCCGTGGACGATCCCTGGCAACAGAAAGAGTAGAAATAATCTGGAATGAACGAGCTAAAACCACTTCCTGAACACGCAGCACAGCTTTGCAAGAGCAATTCTTATTTCCACCTTATTTCTTCCAAGCTATCCCCATTATCTCCAACATCAGAATTTGCCACTCGGGTGTTTACCTTCGTGTGCCACCTCTGAGCTCCAGGAGAATCCTTACCCGAATCAAACATCAAACCATCCCAGGATTTTCTACACTGCTTTCAGAGTTATAAATAGCTGGGTGAGGAATCAGGATAAAACACACACTAATTACCCTTGACTATGCAAATCAAGCTATTTTTAATTCACATTTAAACCATTTTGAAGTTCTCATTGTACAACAACTGCCAAAGGCAAGAGAATGCTACGTTCTTCTTTGCAATCCCTTTGCTTCTCGCTGCATGCAGAGCACCTTCAGTTGCACTAAATTATTCTGTAAAATAAGGTGCAAGGTGTGAGTTTGCAGCTCGCTGGAGGCACCATCTGTGATGGTGGAGTGGCAGCTCTGGAATTTTCTGCTTATTTGAAATAGGATCCTGACATATTCTGTTGCTTCTGCTAAATAAAAGTGATGCTAATTCCTCAATGACACTTATGAGATGGAACAAACCCCAGTTTAAGACAACGTGGCAAGTCTCAGTTTTGGGACTCTTCAGCCACACTCCTGGGACCACACAAACACTTCCAAAGTGTCGTTAGGCTTTTTCCTGGGAATTTAAATGGGAACAGGAGTCACCTGCACAAGGTCACAGCCATCACAACCAAAGCCAGGTCTCCTCAGAACTCTTGGCATTAGGCTATTCCATGTTTTTGTGTTCCTGCCCACGCCAGGGGTAGGAGTAGGTGATCTTTAAGGTCTCTGCCACCCCAAACCATTCTGCCATTCTCATTTTACACCACAGTTGGCTTCAGTTTAGAATTCCTTCATTTATATCATTGCCCAAAGTCACTCCACACCTCCCCTCCTTCACTAAGGCTTTGTGTTCCCATCTTTTGAGTAAAACACTACAAATACCTGTAGTGGCCGGTTCAAATAAAGCGATTTCTATGCTCAAACATTTCTCAACTCAATTCCTGAGGACCTGACCCCCAACTATGCAGAAATAAAGGACAGCCAAGCACAAACACATTTTCCCACATGTCATCCATCCCAAGGCAGCAAGAGGCACTTGCTACATTCTGCTTTCCTGCCCAAAGGCCTGGCTTTGGAATGCCTCTGACTTTCTTAAAAGACTCCATAAAAGTCACCCAGAAAGTCTCAACTCCATGTTCCACCCAAGGAGGAACAAAACATCACGCTACACCAGTCAACTATATTTTAATATTCTGTTTATAGTTATGGAAATTTAGTTCGTTTTAGCATCAATAAGTTCTGATTGTGCTAATCAGACAAGAATATAAATGAGCTTTTATTTGCTTAGGTTTTCAAACACGTATAGTAAATATGGTTGGGGTTAAGCTTAGACTTTACAATGTTGTGTTATTTTGTTACTGAAAAAAAAAACAGTGTGCAAATTGTGTTCTAATCCTTGATAAACACTGATCCCTGAAATCTCACTGCTGATATGTACATCCTGTATTGGAAAAGCTAAAGGCTACCATTAACACATTTGTTGTTACACAAAAAACTGAGAGGTTAATTACGGCACAAATAAAGCTTTTGTCCGAGGCACTGGCAGCTGCATATTTCAAATCACCAAAAATTAAAAACCTAAAGCTTTCATTTTGAACACGATCATTAAGAACAACAACAAAAATCAGAACGGTTTCTACTCAAGAGCTTTTTTAAAAGACAAACTGCCTTGTTCTCAGTTCTGTTTTCCTGAACATCTGCCAAATTACTCAGCTTTAGCTTTCAACCCCTTGTACCTTCCCTGTTTTTCAACTGTCATTCACAACCTCTTTAATCTGGTTTTTTTTAACTCCACGGTGTCCCGAGCTTCCCAAGCAAAGGGCCGGAAGGGATGGAAGCCAAGGGTCTTGCAACAACTTCCAGGACCTCACTGCTTCTGAAACTTCGCCCCTGTTGGCCAACACCAACCCCAAAAAGCACCCGTGGAGAAGCTCCTGTCCTACCCTTGTCAGGAGGCAGGCAGGCTTCGTGCCAAGGGAAATCAGGGAAAACCGGGAATCTTCAAAAGTCACTTTCTCCAAGGTGTCAGGGACAAAAGGCTGAAGTCACACAGCAAATTAGCAGCCATAAACAAAACACCAGGCACTGATTATTTACCAAGAAATTCAGTAAACAGAAGTCTTAAGGTGCTGGAAGTTATCACAATTCCTACTGAATAAATATTTAGCTTGTGGATTGGAGTAAGTATTCCAGTAGGGATTACTATCCAATGTGCCCAAGCTCCATAACCTTTTACAAGAAATATATTGGAATTACTTACAAGAAATATATTGGAATTACTCGCTCTATTGTATTGCACTCCAAACTGCAGCAGGCAGAAGAACTGGGTAAGTACAAATGTACAGCCTTTGTGCTCAGTAATATTTGCAGTAACAAAGTTTTACTGCAGGATAAACCACTTGAAAATTCCTTCGTGGCGATTTATGTCAAAATCAGAACTGCCACTAGCCAGAATTTCTCCATTCAAATGTCATAAAATCGGCAATAAGCCTAATTAATGAAGATAAAGGCGGCATTTGTCTTGTTGAAATGAAGCATTAATTGTCTGAAGGTGAGGATTCAGCTTTAAGGTTAGACAGTATCTGCAGCACGAGGGGGCTGCTCTTCAAGAGGAGGCATTTTTCAGCTTGAGAGATAAAGCAGAAACTGAGGAGACTCTTCAAAAAGTATTAAAGGTCTCTCTTCAAAAAGAATTTGAACATCACAGCATTTTCTGCACTTATGGAATTAAATATTGTAACCACCATGGAAATCCAGACTCCTGGACATCCACTGGACTTGGAGAAAGGCCCTGATGTCAACGAGGGTCTTTTCATGGACTTGGACCACCCCAGGTTTATATAAAGCTAACAAGAAAACAGATCTTCACCGAGGAGACTATTTTTTCCCCTCACCTAATTCCAAGTAAATGGATTAAAACCATTCTCCATCGGTGTCACCTTCCTACTCACAAGTGTCCAAGGCTACTACAGGAGCTCTAAAAGGGCTGCAGAGGAAGCAGCAGCAGGATTTACACTGGTGTAGCCAGAGGTGAAGCTGGGTCTGCACTAAGCTCCCACCATCTGTCAGTTCAAACACGCCTTCCAAGGACAAATTCCCTGCCTTCCTGAGCTTGGATAACCAGGCTGTGTCCCGTGTCCACCTCAAGAGGGGAGGGGAGTTAGGCTTGGAACGATGCTGGAGTTCAGTGCAAAGGGAAATATAACCAAGGTACCTTTTCACATTCACAGCACCCGTGACCCTTCAGAGGAAAGCAGAACTCAAGCCTGGTTCCTCACCTTGTACCCAACCCAACTAAAGCAAGTTCTCTGTGTCAAGAATCCTGGTTTAGCCATCCCAGCTAAACATTTCTGACAGTCTCTGCTGGCAGAGCTGCACTTGAACACGATGACTGTACATGGATAATGCACAAAAAAAAATATTGCTATTAATGTGCAAAACCATCACGCATCAAGATACAGACTGGCTCTGTCTGAAGGCTGTAACTCTTAATGAAAACTGAATTTTAACAAGAGTAGTAAGTGATGCTATTTATTTTTTTCCCTACAAATGGACTTTTACCCATACAGAAACTCCTCACCAAAAAGACTAAATCTGAAGAGGATATTTCTGTTTTCCTTGTGGCATGATTTAATCACAACAACAGATCAGTGAGAACACAGGAGGTTTGTTTTCATGCTCTTTGGAAAATAAAGAAAGAATCATGCTTTCCAATTTCATAACTCTCCTAAACTTGATACTAAAAAAGAGGAGAACTGTGAATCTGATAGATGACATTGCTGTGCCTGAGGGTTGAACAGTTTATTTCTGTATTAAACTGAGAAAACAAAATGAAAAAAATGAAAATGAAAGCAATAAAACCACCTGAATTGACATAAAGAAATACATATAATATGATCTAGTTTTAAACTCAAATGGACTGTTGGATTAGGAATTAGAAGAAAAACCTTCCTTTTGGCAAATTTCAGTATGAAGTGATAGAACAGGAACAAGGCTTCAATGTCCAAATAGTTTCTATATATTATAATAGTGTTTTCGGGTTTTTAGTTTGTTTTGTTGTTTGTTTTTTTGGTTGATTTTTCTTTGCCACGGTCTGCAACGGCAGGAGGAAAAATTTCAGTAGTTTTAGCAGGTTTTAGCAGCAGCAAAGGGCAGAGCATCACGAGAAGGTGAAGAAAGCAGTGCCTGTGCTCCCAGGGGGCTGCTCTGCCCTGCACTGGGGCCTCCTGGGGCTTCCCAGGAGCTTTTTCCTCCTCTCCAGTCCAGCAGGAAAATTTGCAAGAGCGGTCGGAAAAATCCAGCTGCCACCCAAAGTGCAGAGAGGCATTTCCTCCCGTGATGGGAGTTCACCTCAGTTATCCCAGATATTCACTATATTCACCACAGCACACTCATCCTCACGCATTCCACGTGGGAATTGCAACCCAGTTATTCCTGGAATTAATTCGTGACTTCACCACAGCTCACAGTTTAGTTCTGCACTTTCACTGTTCATGTTGTTCTGCATATTTTACTCATTTTTGTCTTTGAAGTCGCTCTTCAGAGTAATTTAAACATAATAAAGCTAAAGTATGTGTTTTGAAATTCCTTTCCTAACAAGGCAGACATATTCCAACTTCACACATACATATATATATATATTTAATGCTCAGTAATCACCTTTTTGCTCCTCAAGGTAAATGGACAAAGAGACCAGAGGATCATTAGTCATACAGATATAATCATACTTCAATAAACAAAAACCCCAGGGCCATTGTTTTTTTTCATTAGCTCCTCTCACATTCCCCTCTTTGATGAACTATGAAGATTCACATCGGATAAAGGAAAAGCAATTCAATATAGGACATAGCAATAAGGGGACTAGTTTGAAATACATTATCTGCCAAGACAGAGAATGTCAGGGTTTATAAGCCAAGATCAGCATCATCTCCTTTTCTGCAGCTATGAAGTTATTTCATAACACTGAACTGCAGACAGGTCTTACAAGAACTGTCTTTTTGCTTATAAGCAAAGCAGAAGAAAAATGGTTTTCTATAGGGAGGCAGAATACCTGCTGATCTATCTTAATAAGAGGTTAAAATAACATTCTCCAAACTGTTCGACAAGTTGTTTTTACACTTACAGCGTGCTCTTGCTAAAATCTGTTTCGAAATGAATTCAACTCCAGCACTCCCAAGTGGGTTTTAGCAGCCTACTGTTCCAGAGGTGCACTAATGATATTCATGCAGTCGAAGCAAACAGGTAATGTTAGCACTGAGCACCTGCCCAGGCTCCAAATACCAGGAGATTTGCGTGTCAGGATGGAGCCCTTCCATGGATTTTGGAGGGAGATGGGACAGGCAAGCTGGAAATGCTCAATTCCTGCTGCTCAGCAAATTGCACCTGGCTCCAGCTCTTGTCTCTGCAAGGCTGACTGGGACTCCAAGCACATCCTCAGTGACAGCAATTCCACAACCTTAAATCAGGGATACATTTCCATTAGGGGTGCTCAGGGCTCTCAAGCAGCCCTGACCCCACCAAGCCAGGTGGCTTTTGGGAATGTGGGAAAACAGCTTTGCACTTGAGTTCTTGCTGGTCCTCCAGTCTACCAACTCCCCACGGCCTCTAACGTGACACTGGACAAGTGCCCAACTGCAGGGAGGGACCTGAAATAGCTGCAAAGAAGGGCTGGGAGGATGGAAATTAAGTATTCTACTAATTAGCTGAATAACAAACATTTCTCTATTAGCAAACTCAATGATAGTCAATGCCCACTTTGCTGTTGAAAATATTGAACGTGGAGATGTGAATCAGTGAATTTGCAGCAAACAACATCCCTTTCATTCCATCTCTACAGTTACATTTGCATAGAACCACACTTTTATGACTAAATATTTTTTTTTAGGAAGTCATTTGGTACAATTTGGTACAGCTTAACATAATAAATCTTCCCATCATCCTAAATCCTTAAGGTTTCTTCACAGGCAGCAAGAACACAACTTGCTTTTATCTCAGTTGCTTTTAAACAGAACCCAAAAGAACTGAGATGACATGAAATAAAAATGTAGCCAACATCAAAGGATAAAAAAAGAAATCCTTTAAGAAATGAGTGAAAAACATTTCATCCTTGAAGGAGGTTATGTCCCCATGAACCACCACCAAGGTCCCAGTGATCCCAGCAAAGCTTTGAGGGTGTCACACCAGCAGCTCTGCAGATGTTGCAGCTCACACTGCAAATGTTTGTTTGCAGCTCTCCAAGGGGTGATGTTCACAGATTCCTCCAAATGTTCACAGATTTCTCCGTGTTACTGCTCCCAACACATGAGCAATGCCTGGGAGGCAAGGAGAACTCCCGGGTCTGGATGTTACCTCATGTATTAGCTCAAAAAATTTCCATTTAAATAAAAAGTGCATTTAAATTCAATACATCAAGCCAGAAGATTCCTGTGCTTTCCAATTTAAAAAGAAACAACTTCAATAAGGGTAAAGTGACTTGTTTTTCCAAAGAACATTTGACTGTACATTATCTGGGAATGAAATATTGGGAGTTTTGCCTTCTCCTCTTATACTACCTGTATAGCTCAGATTTTTGTTATGATTCAAAAGATAACTATTAAATCATGCAAATCAAACCTCCAGCAAGATGAAGTTATTAGTCCTTATCTTTATCTTTTATCAACCAGAAAAATAATGTTTTTCTGTAAGTTTTAACAGATTAAAGACCAATTCTTTTTTAGCATCAATACTCATCTAACACTAACATAAAGAAATCATTCATTACTGCAAATAACGTGCAGAGTGCCAGTCACCAAGAGAAGTGATTCACTGGATGAAAATTATTCATACACCTTAGTTAAGCGTTGCAATGCAAATATAACAAAAGTATCCAGCAAATCAAACCCCATGAGACTTAAAAATTAAAAAAAAATCTTTAGGTAGACACAACTTTGCTGCTAAAAAGAGCTGGGAATACAAAACTGGCACTGAGGAACGTCCCAGAACACAACCTCTAATCCTCCTTGCTACCTTTTCCCTCGTTGATTTGGGATTATCTCCTGCTGATTTGGGATTTCCCCAGGCTCCAGTGTAGTCCCACTCACTGCATGGCTCATGCCAGGGCACCAGGATGGGCCAGGCTGGCACAGGGAAAGCACAGATCCCACAGCAAGAGTCTCCAGATAAATTAGTACTAAGAAGGGAGCTCTGCTCCCAGCAGTTTAAAGGGCAGAAAAGCAAAGCCCTTCTATTTTAACTAATAATTCTGTGCAAGTCTGAGATGATTGTCTCAAAAATCAACCCTTAAAATAGATCTGAAGGAGAAAAAAATTTAAGTCTCCTGGGATCTTCCTTTTTCTATAAAGAAACGTTTGGATTTGGTAAAGTCAGAATTAACACCTTTCACTTTGCACGTTCATTTAACAATGTCACTTCCCTTTCTTCCAAGTTCTTGGCTAAGCCAAAAGCAAATCCCAGCCATCTGAGTGTCCATTAAAAGGCTAAATCCATACACCTTGGAGCTGTGTTCTGTGCACCTCGTGCAGGAATCCAACTCTCCCAGGGACTGCCAGGACACAGCCACTGCTTTATGGGAAGAAATGGGATGGAGGGAGAGGAGGAAATCACAGCCACGGGATCACCCAGGGCAGCCCCAGCATCTCCCTCTGTCCACCTCTGCGCTGGAGTTCTGGGAAAGAAAACACATCCATCCACAGCAGACCTCGGGAAGATGATTTTTGATTTCCCTGCCCTCCCGCCCAGAGCTGTGCTGGCCTCCTGGAGAGGACACACGGGGGATTTGGGCAGCATCCTGCTCTTGGCAGCCCTGGCAATGCCAAGGGGCACAGAATTCCCCGAAGCCAAGCCCTGAGCACAGGACAGGAGCAGAATCAGCTGAGCAAGAGATCCCCAAGGCAAGGCAGGGATTTGTGCTGCTGTGAGCCAGCACTGACCTCAATAAGGTAAAGAAAAATGACTCTGCAGAGCTGAGGTGGCAGGAGAGAGGAAACCTGAACAGCAGCACGAGCTCCAAACACTGCCAGGCGTCTGGCACAGCAAGAAAAGCAAATCTCTGCACCAATAACTCCGTGCTGCTCCTCATGGATAAACCCCATCCTAAAGCAACCCAAGTTTTGACCAAAGCTGCAGCAATGAGCTACAGCAAGAAACTGAAGTGTCCAGTTAAAACAAACACACATTGCAGCTCTTCAATCAGCACACCTACAATGCACTGCTACCAACATCCTTAAAGCATTCAACTATCTTCTGCTTGCTTTGAAAGCACAGCCCTACGTAGCAAAGCTTATTTTAATTCACTCACTTTTAATATTTTGTATTATTCAACGTATCTATTGCATGCTTGGTTTCCAAACTCTACCTAACTTTTGCATTTCAAAGCCTCTGTGGTTCAAATCTTGAACCTGGAAACTTTACATCGTTCTGAGGGAGAAGTCAGAGATTATTGTTACCTGCAAGACAGCCAACAAGTGAGGCCAGGAACAGCTGCTTCCACAGCAGCAGCATCTTCAGTCGCCCAAATTCAGTGATTGTGGACTCTCAGGGGAACTGCGTGTTTAGTCTTTCAGGTGGAGAGGTTTAACCTGTTAAAAGAACAGACATAAAACTGAATCCCTTGATGGCCCTTAAGAACTGGCTTCCCTGTTAATGCACTTTTAAATAAATACAAAGCTGACAGATCCTTTAATGTTGCTCTTCTTGCCACGACTTAATCCCCGACAGAAGGGTAAATTCACAGATCACTTTTTTTTACTTACACGAGGCGCTGGAAGTTTTGATTGTCCAGCAGGAGCAGAGCTGACAGGTGAGTTGATTTTGTAGTTCCTACTTCCCACCAAGCTCCAGCACCCAGTTATTTGTGAGAAACAGTGGATTGAAAGGAAGAGAGAGTGCATGAGGTGTAACCACACGCCCACCTCAGCAGCCCCACACGTCCGTGAGGAGCAGCTTGTGCTGCCCTTGCCTTGCACAAACCACGCTGGCAACACCAACCACGAACTGATTGAACTAAAGCCATGTCTAACCCAGCCTCTTTTTTTGATGCACTTGAGTGGGATGTGCTCACTGATGGGGTTTTTTTTGGTTTTAATTCCTTTTTGGACTTCTGCAGCAGGTGCAATGACAGACAATGAACCAACTTAGTGCCACTTCTACCTCTGTCACTGGCCAGATGATAAACCCCGTGCCCAGGCCCGCTACCCCGGGTGTAACACTGTTATTTTACTTGTATTTTTTCCTAAAAAAAGCTTCACAATAATTTTTCTTCAGCTGCATGACAACTGTGGCCTTTGTATTTTCTGGATGTCGCTTCCACAGCATCCTCTTTCTCCAGAGGAAAGGGAGACAGGCAGGACACAGCCCAGACTAAATGATTGCTTCTGGAATAAGTCTACAGATCAGTGCACAGCAATATGAAGGTCAAGAAAGCAACTATTAATTCTGAGGAGCCAAGTCTGAGATGCCCGAACCTGGATGTTTCCATGTGAACTGCCTTTTTTGCGCTAAAGATTTTAATATTGCTGTAAATCAAATGTTTGGATTTCAAGCTAAGCACCCCAGAAAAAGAATTCAAACAGCTCTCTGGGTACAGCATTTAGGAGCCTCACCCAGTTCTCACGGATCTCAGACTGAAAAATGTTTGTGATATGCAAGGAAAATGTTATGTCATTGTGAGTACAATAAATGCTGTTACTTTTGCTTGTTAAAAACCTCACAGCAGTGCTCTGGCATATTTGTAATTCTTCATGGGCTGAGTTGGAAGGGACCCACAAGGATCACGAGTCCAGCTCCTGGCCCTGCACAGGACACCCCAAGAGTCACACCCTGTGCCGGAGAGCATCGCCCAAACTTTGCTTCGAGCCAAAAAACCAGAAAATGAGGTCTCAAAGTCAGGTAGAAACCTGTTTTGTGGCAGAGCTGCAGCTCAAGACTTTGATTTTCTCATTTTCTGTTTAGTTTTCGGTTTTTCCTCAGCAAAGCAATCCCACAAAAAAAACCAACCAATCAAACAAAAACCAACCAACCAACAAAAAAGCCTTCTTGTTGGAAGCTGAAAACTTGGAGTTGGCCATTTCCTCACCCTGTGGAAATACAATTTCCAATCTGCACAGCCTTCCCAAAGGAAGGTTATCCCTGGAGAGCCAGAGGCAGGTCCAGCACAGGAGCATCCCAGGACACCCAAACAAGGGATGCAGTGCTGAATCCTGCCAGAGCAGGATTCCACCCAGGGATTCCACAGCATTTGTCCGGAGCAGTGAGGGCAGCCAGAGGGGCAGGAAGGGGAGAGGGGAGGAGGACAAGCAGGAATACCAAAGTAGGTCACTCCTATGTGTCAGCTTTCCTGCAGCCTGGCAAGGAAAAAAAAAAACTATGGAGAAGCTAAATTAATTTGGTTTTGTTCTCTAAGTGCTCTGGGCAAAGCAGAACATGATGGATCCGTTTCAGGCCAGAATAAAAGTGCTTTGGTAGAAGCTAAAGGAAGAAAAAAAAAAGGAAGAGCTTTGTATGTGGGTATAAAATCACAAAAATACATCCCAACCTCTGGCTGCATTATATTTTAATAAATTTTAATATCTGAAGACAGAATAGTAGCTACCAGCTAACTCTGTAAGATTTAAATGACTTTAAACACTCCATTTTCACTGCGCTCTGTAAGGTTTTGCTCATCTCGGATCTATGCCTGACCACCACTGTTTCATTCTGAAAGCATCACACTCAGCAGTGCTCAAATTTACAGCTTTAAGCCAGATAAATGGATCCTCCTGCTCAATAACATGCCTGTCCTTTAAAAGATGCAAATCCATGTGTACACCTGAAGTATAAAGTTACTGAGGTTTCTCCTCAGTTCACTGCTTTCCCAGAAAATGAAGCCCAAAGTGGTTTTTCTCTGCTGAGAGGTCCATGAAGGGCTACAAAGCAGAGCTGTCCCTGGCCAAGCTGGTGGTGTCAGGCTGGTCATAGACCCTTGGGCAATGCTTGGCACTGGAGAAAGCTGCTAGCTTGGGAATTGCTCCAAAAAGACAAAAAAAAAAAAAAAAAATCAAGTATTGACCACCACTGCAGCTCAGCTTTGCCATAACCTTTTCCTTCTTATTGCAATGATCTAAAAAGTAGATTCCCATCAGAGGTAAAAAAGCCCCAAAACATTATATTAGGAAGGTTGCAATGAGTTATTTTTTATCAGACACATATTCCAGCTCTCTCTCACATGGAAGTGACCTGCATCCAAGGAATCCACTGCCAGTGCAGGGATTCCAAATCCAAGGACAACACTGAGCATCTCTGTCACATTCACAGCTCCCACATAACCCCAGTTGTTTTTCACAGACCCCTTTGCCTCGTCATTTTGTTTCCAAAATGTCACATCTTACAAATTAAAAGTAATATAATATTAAAGTATTAATAGCAAAGAATAATTTTACGTCTCCCTTTTACAGGAGCAAAGGGGCAGATCCACAGCATCAGTTGGGGGCTTTTGGAAATAGCTGGGCTTAAATTGGCCACCCCAAAAATTCAACACTTTGGATGTAAAGGCCAGAAAGAAGCATCTGGTGTGGTTGAAAGAGATAGTAAAAAAAAAGTAACAGCTACAGAATATGCAAAAGGAAATAGAAATATGTTTTTTAAACTAGAAAGCTATTATTAGATAGTGCTCTGTTTTCAGAAGCCAAAGTTATTTCAAAGCAGTAAGAAAGCAAACTTGTGAAGTGATCCAAAAACACCAGGAAAAACGAACAGATTTCATTTCTTTCTTATGTGTTCCTTTAACTTTCAGAGATAAGTCAGTTCTCATGAGTTGCTCCAACAAGTTTTTTGAGGAAAATAACCAATTACCAAGAAAAAAAAAAGACCCAAACAAATTACCAGCCACACAAATCAAGCAGGATGGGAGCACACACATATAAAAAAATTCAACTTCTCTTCCTTCAAAATTAGCCTTCCAAAACCTATGCACTTTCAGATCCTATAAAATGGCAAGTGATGTACAAGAATGTCTGAAAGAAATAAAAAGTTTGGGAAAGGTTCAAGAGCCAGTAATTTTATTCAGTGACCCTAATTTTTACTACCCTGAGTCAAGCATAAAAAGCAGCATTTCCCTAAAGGTGGAATTTTTATTTCTATATACAGAACTGGAACTTGTCAGATCTGGCTGGCAAGTTCATATTCAACTTGGAGCTGGAGGAATTTGTAGAGTCATCGAGTCTAAATTAATCAGAAATTCCTGGAACTCTGGAGAGCCATGGAAACCTAGAGCTTATTTTTCTGTATCGATCACAAACCCATGGCACCGAAAAGGAAGGGATGTCCTGACACTAGAGGTCAGCAGATCTTTGCTAAGGGAGGGATTATTAAAATCCCAGAATCATGGAATGGTTTGGATTGGAAGGGACCCTAAAGCTCATCCATTCCCACCCCTGCTGTGGGCAGGGACACCTTCCAAGGGTATCTGCAAGTATCAAGGCAAGGCTAGACCTGTCCAGTGCCAGAGCTGACCACTAATTATTGATTAAAATCAAAATTAGATCTGTTATTTGTTGCGTTGAAGCAGAGATAGAAGAGAATAGAATTCTCTTCCAGCTTTAGAAGAGAATTTAGATGGGATTTCTGTCAGTAGAAGGAAAGAGTTAATTCACCTCTCACATCATCCACCAGATCCAGAGTAAGATATCAGAGTAATTTCATGTTAGAGATTGGAAAGGCTTTAAGCAACAAAACACAGAGGCAATATTGACCAGTGCAGAGCCAGCAGCGGCAGCACTTCTGAAAGAAATACAAATGCATCTACTACACCTGAAAGGCTGTAAATAAAAAAGAATTGACCAGGTAAAAGCTAAAGCAGCAAGACAAAGAGCAGAGTTAAAAAACCCGCTAAGCGATGCTGCGGCTTGCTCCTAAGGTAAGTTTAAAACGGCGCTCCAAGGAAAACCGGGCTTGCTCCAGCTCCTTTGGGGTCTCATTAGATCCTCGTTCCACAGCTCATTAGGAAGCTGCTTCCCAGGTAGCCCCTGCGAGGTGCCTGTGGCTCTTCCTCAGCCTTCCCGTCCCTGCAGGGGCACTGACAGCAGACAAATCATCCCCACCGAGCCGCGCTGCCAGCACAAAGCCAGCCAGAAAGTTTTACACAAACTTCTCCATTACCAAGCACTGAGCGGGATTCAAGCTCTCTCCAGTGTGCCATTAGCACAGACCTAGTTAAAAGCATCATTTTATACGAAATTAATTTACAACAGCTTAATATAGAAGAAGCAGCAAGCGTTCTGTGGAGAGTTTTATTACAGCTCCTCCCGTCTGGCTGCGTTTATGGACTCTCAGCCACGGGCCCCTGCTTCCCCAGCCCATCCATGCCCCGCATCCATCCAAACCCCCCCGGAACACGGACCACACAGGTGCTTCTGCTCTACAGAACATCCTCCCCGGCCCTGGAATTATTTTAGTCCTTCCTTTTCCCACGGCAGCAAAGAACATTTGTCGTGATTGAACGCCCGCTCTGCCCACGTTCCCGTCCTTCCACGCGGCGTGTCACGGAACATCTCCGCTTTTCACCTCTCACTCACCACGACATTCCAGCCCCAGGACACACCAGCAGGGTTCTCTGAACTCAGGAGCTGCAGTTCTTCCATTTCAGAGCTATAACCACTAAAAAACCTTTAGCTCAGCCGAGCCTTTACCACAGGGAGTTATTCCACGTCGACCAAAGCAGCGAAGTCGCAAAAAGAAAATCATTAAGGAATGGCATTTATCTTGAAGTCCTCAGGAATCCTGGTCTATTTTAAGACCATCACCTTGCACAACTTCAGTGCATCAACTACTCGAGAGCCTCTTTACATCTTGCCAGAGGGCTCTGCTTTGCAACCCCTGTGGAGACAGCTCACCTCCATCGATTTTGGGATGCTCACGGGAACACTTCGCACAAGAACCAGCTTGGCATTCTTCCCTAAGTTCACCAGAGTCTCTTTAAAGTCCTGCCATTTCATCAGGTACCTGGGACAATTTCAGGTTTAAGTCTCTGAAGCAACAGCAACTCAAGACCCAACATCCACTGAGGAGCAATTCCCAACACAGCAGCTCAGGTCTCAGGCTGTGTTTAGTTACTGGCATTGGGAACTATTTTTGGTGGTGGCACAGTGAAGGTGTTACACGGACACGGTGGGCTAATTCTTCAAATTCAAAATGCAGATATTAAATTAAATGAGAATTATATTGCCCCTTTCTAAATGACATAGGGAAACATCCACACATTGAACTCGTGTGGAAGTGTGCCTTGTCTCACCTGCACACAGACTTGGTGTGCCCTACCTTCCACCAAACTCACTCCCACGCTCCATCTAAAAATCTTCCTTCAGTGCCAAAATTGTTCTTCCCAAACATACAGGAGAAAAGGAGGCTAAAAACCAAACACTTAAAGGCTTTAGTGTCTGGGGAAGAATTCTTTACCAATGGTAATCCAGAATCTTGCAAATTTAGCAAAAAGGAAAGTTTGAGATTCCCTGCAAGTCTTAATAAAATTTATAAGTCTATATCCACATTCACCAGTCACTGCCAAAAGCCAACTTCTCCCGATACTTTAAATATTTCCATTTATTACTTTGTACAGATACATTTCTCTCTACTTCAATAATTATTAAATGCCTTCCCAACCCATGACAGAACAACAAACTTGTGCATTTAAACCCCCAACGATTACCACACCTCAACGTTAAAAATGCAATGCACCCTTGATGACATGACCCCGTGCTCTGTCCATTAATCCTTCCTCTCTTGGAATAACAATATTTCAAGCCAACAACCAACTTCAACCATCCTTATTTTCTTTTTCCAGGAGAGTGTGACCTGTCACAAATAAAGATTTCCTCTGTTATTTTCAGGCCCCTGCTCTTATCATTTGTATGCCTGAGGCTTTTCCCCCCGTAACCTCCCAATTTCAGACACCCTTATGATAACACAAGTGGGTCATCACCTTCAACCAGGCGTTCCAAGACAGGTACTTCCAGAGGTCAGGAATTCTTTGAACCCGGATGACAGCATGTCACAAATCATTTCAAAATAATCTAGGGCTCTAGAATTATGATAAATAAATCAGAGGTGCTGCAAAAAGAAAATCAAACATGAAGCTGGATGAACTATGGCTTCTGTAGCTGCTGGGGAGGGGGGAAAGGTGAGACCTGATTTGTATTTCCATAAGAGGAATGACTCCCACGTCTGCATTTGTGTTAAAACTCTCCAGGGCTGCCAGAGGATTCCCTGCCAGGAGCACAGGAAGCCTTGGGATGGAGGAGATGCTGCTCATGAGTCTGTACTCAGCCTCTGAGGAGAAGGGTGACCATTTGAATCAGAATAGTTTGGGTTGGAAGGGACCTTCAAGTCCACTCAGTCCCACCCCTACCATGGGCAGGGACACCTTCCACTANTCTCATTGGTTCCTTCAGGCACTGGAAGGCCACAACGAGGTCACCCCAAAGCTGCTCTTCTCTCCAGGCTGAACAATCCCAGCTCTCCCAGCCCTTCCTCCCAGCAGAGCTGCTCCATCCCTCTGCTCATCCCGGTGCTGCTCTGGTCTCTCTCCAGCAGCTCCGCATCCTCCCTGTGCCGGGCCCAGGGCTGGGGCAGCTCTGCAGGTGGGGTCTCACCTGTGGGGACAAAGGGACAGAATCCCCCCTTTCCTGCTTCCCATGGCATAGGATGAACCCAGGATACTTCTATTATCCAACCCTCATTCCCAAGTACGGAGCCTTTGCTAACACACCCAGAGTGGCCTCTGGTGAGGCACAACCACCAGCATTTCTCTCAGAGCACCTTTCCTTCCATCCACCACAAATCACAACTTCAAAAGCCTCTTTCATCCCGCGCCGTCGCCCCAATAAAAACTCATCGTTTTCCATCGCATACATAATTCCACTTTGATATTCCTCGGCCAGAACAAGGTTGATCCGCGCCCCTCGCGGGGTCCCGGCCGGAATTAACATCCACATCCCGCACGGAGCCCCGGGAATGCTGAGCCGGGCCGGCTGCCCCGGCTCCAAGGGTCACCTACAGCAATTTGTCAGCAGTTCCCTCTCCATCAAATATTTAGAGGCTGCTGAATTCCCGATGATGCTACAGCTCACAGTCAAACCATCCACCTCAAATATTTCTTTTAGAGAGAAGTGCTGTTCTCTCCCATATCTCCACTTCAAATCATGGTATAGGACCAGCAATGCCCTATGAGACGGGCTTCAAATCCCAGGAAGTGAAATTCAGGCAGTTCCTGAACTGAGGCATCTCAGGAACAAAGTGCCACAGAGACACACAGGCCAGCCAGCACTTGAATAAACAGAATAAAAAAAATCCAACATGAACCTGAAGCCTTTCCTAAACTCCCTCCCAACACGGAGATTTAAAACAGATTAAAAATAAAACAACAAAAATAACCAACCATAGGCAGCCCATTAAATGCCACAAAACAGCGACACAGTCAATCCACTTAAGCAGTGTTGACAATACATCACTCTGCAACTTTAGAATGTAAAACTCAACACAAAAATACTCTCAACATCCCCATGCACCAAAATTTACATCAGCAGGGCCCTGGGTTTCACTTCTCCTAAGGAAGAAGTTACTTTGATTTTCAGAGCTCCCTGTAACAAATAATGTTGCTCTTAGTCCCAAAAATGTACATTTCGCCGTTCCTGGTCTCCCTCACTACAGGAGATGCTCAGAAACTCAATCAGACCAGACAGAAACAACATTTCCAAGCCACTAAACTTCCCTTACACTGACAATTTAAACTGCAACATATGAGAGAAATCATTGTGTGCTGAATACCTTTAGAGCTGACAAATTAAACAGCCAGCACACTCTGGGCTTGAAAAACCCTAGGGACTTTTTGAGTTAAACAGTAAAAGGTGTTGCTAGCTCTGTGTATGTACACACATACATAAACATGCATTTACAGATGTATATATATAATATATGTAGCAATCTAATGTATTCTAAACAGACAACTGCAGAAAAATCTCTTCCTTCTCACCCTCTTTCTTCCTTCCAAGTCTCATTAATGCTCAAGTGCCTGCAAGAAAATTTATTCCATTTAAATGGCATTTTTGTCCTATGCCCAACTCAACACAGGGAGAAATCCTCCATACACAACCATGTCTTTACAACACTTAAAACATGACCTGTGCACGGGTATTTTCCAGAAAAAGCAGTGCAGTTACTTCTTTGTCTCCAATGGAAAGGAAAAAAGTGATTCCTGACAGATGTGAGGACGAGAACCTCCTTGAGCCTCCAAGATTTCAGATTTTCAACTCTTTAACAATGCATTTTAATGCAGTTTTTCTGGCCAATTTACTCAGAGCAAGACAGGACAGCCCTTCCCCACTGCCCTGCAGAGGTCTCATGGCTGGGTTGGTTTTGTTTGGGGTTTTTAACCACCAATTCAGCTTTGGGAGCCATTACAAAGCCTAATCCCTCAAAAACTCAAACAAATAAATATATTATTTGACTCAAAAGCAGATGATTGTCCTCTACACAGGTCCTCTGGTACACTTACACATGGTGTGGATTTGATACTTTATTATTACACTACACATTTGTTTCTTCTTGATCAATATCAATGAAAATCCCTAGACTAAAGCTGACATAAAATTGATGCTCCAGCACACCACTTGTTTACAACCCAACATGCAACAGGTAAGGAGATGTTTTGTCTCTGTTTCATCACAAAAAGAACAATTAAATTCCCAAGAAGTAAGACACCAAGAGAGAAAAATGGGATAGATGCTTCGAGCATGTAAGCAAACAAAAGGAATAAAAGTAAAAATGTGAGATTTACATTTCATATACAGCTTTACCAGCTTTTTCTTATTCTTTTCAAATATATATATACAGCCTGGGAATGGAGGAACTTGATAGAAATATTCACCAATTTCAGCAAGGAGCTGAGCTTTGGGAGATACGGCCACAGGTACCCTTAATCTATCCTGTCTGTGATTATCTCCCTCCAAGTCACATGCAAGAAAATAATCCCTGCAGCACAGAGCACTGATGTGAAAGGAAAGAAAAGCTTCAAGTCACAGCTGAATGGTTATAGCTGAACCCATTTCAGCACTTTTTCCCCCCCCTTCTACTTCTTACTTGAGACCAAGGCAGCTTAATCTGCATTGATGTCTAGGAAGTTTCACTTGAAAAGTTACTCAGTCTGAGTTTCCTCTCTTATGAATAGAAATAAAATGCTCCAATATTTTTAGGAAAAAAAAAGTTTTTTCTTCTTTTTTTTTTTTTTTTATAAAAGAAAACGTGAGA
>VZRJ01001055.1:1317776-1330284 GCA_013397565.1 Ptilonorhynchus violaceus | reverse complement strand
TTTTTTTTTTTTTTTGTTACAAAAGAAACCGTGAGACATTGCCTGAAAACTTGAATATTGCATTGCAGCCGAATTTCAAACTAGCAGCACAAGAGATGAATCAAAAAGTGAGATTGGAAGAGAAAAAACACACCCAGCCAGGAGGCAGAACAAAACCCACTGGAGACCACGAGAAAGCCACTGCAGATGTTGAGTGGATGAGTGGGGCTGATTTGCTTGCACATGACAGGACAGCAGCAGAATCAAACTATTTTATGGTTACTATCAAGACCAAAGAAGATGAGAATTATTTTTAATTATTGTTTTCATTTTAACTAACATTTCACCGCCTCTTTCCGCTCTTCATTTTCTCTCTGTTTTGCTCTCCACATCCCTGCTCCCCTTCATTACTCCAGTTAATTCCAGCATTGGTTTAGATACCCCCTTGCTTCATTAACTCACTGCTGGAAGAGGACAGAACCCAGACCCCCACTGCAGAAAGGAAAGGGGAAGAAGGGGAGAACACGATGAACAGTGAAATGACAGCATTTCATCTCAGTTTTGCATAATTTAGATATCATAATTATTATTTGGGTATTTTTGTTCCAGGAAACCGAGTCTCAGCACAAGACCGTAATTTGGAAAAAGCAGAATATCAGAAGTTAACTTTCCACGGAATTTTCTTCCACGGACACCAAAACATGGATGCTACAGTCTATCCCAAGATTAAGGCACACAAATACAGCTGATCCACCAAAAGCAGCCAAGAAAGAACCAGATTTTTTAGCCAAACAACTGTGGAACGCCTCTTTTATCCTTCCCATGTAATGAGGCCTCACTTTCAGGGAGAAAAACAAACCACCAAGTATTTAAATTACTTAACAAGAGCTCTTTAAATATCAGTACAAGGTTAGACGTGATAAAGACTCCACTGGCTTTCCTGGGGAAGTTTGACAGCTTTGGTTTAAAAAAAAAAACCCAAAAACCCAAATAAAAGTGAAAGGAGCAGAAAGCTACACTGAGATAACATTCAGTGGTGATGAACCTAAGAGCATCTAAAATACTAAAAAAAAAAATCAATTTCTTGGCTTAGGAATGAAATTCAAATTAGGAAATCTCTGTCTGACAAAGGTCTGAAAAACATGGAAGGGAAAGAAGATGGGGAGAGAGGTTAATTGGTTTGTAAGGTACTAAGAGTACCAAGATACAAAATGCCCCGGCAGGAAAACAAATCTGCAGAAGGTTGACTCAGACAGAGCCCATGGAGGGGGATGGAGAAACGAACACAAATTGAATTTTTGAGGTTCAGGAGTTCTATTTCATTCTAATAATAATGATAATAATAACGACGATGATAATATTGTTGGGAGGTTATTCACGGCACCAAAGCGAATTCGAAGTACAGCTCCAGCAAACCTGCACTGGGAGCCTTACAGACCAAAAATCCTCACTTGCCAAGTATCACTTTCCTTCAGAGAGCAACAATTCTTTTGCACCATGTCTAACAGGAAAGCAGCAACCAGCCCCAGGCCCGAGGAAATGCTGTTTTTCTTTCAGATCTCCAAGGTTCACTTCATGTCTTAATGCACTTGGAGTTGCTCTCCCCATTAATCCTGTGCTGCACACCAAGAGAAAGTGCTTTTCCAGAAATGACCTCCAACTAAATTCATAATTCTTTAAAAACCAATAAACCTGCTGAACCAGGAAGCTCAGCCCTTCTGCAGTGGGCTACGAACACACAAAGCTGCTTTATTCCCTTTAGCAAGAGCCACTACCACTGATTTAAAGCACAGAGTGGGAATTGTTTATGTATTTTAACAACATTCCTGTGTTTTGAGCCAGGAAAGGAAGGAAGAGGCCAGAAGACACCAGAGGTCCTTTATAAACAGGGATTAGAGACCTGCTACATAAATTCAATCCATCACTAAATCTGTATTTTTCTGTGCTAAAGCACAGTCCTACCTAATTCTTCTTCCTACCCTGGGGCAACATCCCTTAGCACTTTCCAGATGTTCCCACAGAACTCCAGATCTTCTGCATTACATTTTTCTGGAGTTTTTTTATCAAAAGGAAAGATGCTCTCTGAAGAATGGATATTTGCGTGTGTCAACACATATATGAGATGGGTTCTTACTCTTCCTCACAGGGAGAAGTTATTCTGAGGTGAATGTGAAATTTGAGTAGTCACATCTACTACACATGGCCCAAAAGATGCTGCAGTGGCTCAAATATTTGGGACACCTCTGCATCCTTCACTGTGCAGGAGAGGGAAGGTGAAAATCAGAGCTTGTGCTGAAACAGAGCCTTAAAGAACACGTTGTGCCTGGTTTGAAGTGGTGCCATTAGAGCCAGAACAAAGTATAAACTCATCTAGGAAAAAACCTTGCACAAGAGTACTTGAAGCTGTGCCTGCAATGCTTGTTTTTAGGTATAAAAAGGAATTTTAATTCTACAAAGGCTTTTGGAGCCTTTTTTTGTTTTGACTAACCATTAAATTCACCTGACCACAATGAATCTAAAGAGCAGGATTTTTCAAAGCCTAATATTAAAGGAGACTTTCAAGGCTTCTTTCACTTTCTTGTAATATTAATTGGAGCTACATATATTGGACATCATGGAGAGGAAGAACACCATAACAGAGCTCTGCCAATTGATGATAAAGCCTTGCTGGGATTTTGTTTCTAGAAGTACCTGCAGTTTGAAAAGTCTCAGGTATGAAGAACATATCCCAGGGAAACAAAGGGCTGTGCTTTTTAGAAGCCTTCCACACAATGCAGAGAAAGCTCATGGAATAATGCATTGCTCAGGAGGATTTGCAAAGGAATCAGATAAATAACAAAAAACAACTGGGCCCAGAATTGCATCTGGAGAGAGGGGCTGGAGCCTGTGAGGGTGGGGAGGCCCTGGCACAGGTTGCCCAGAGAAGCTGTGGCTGCCCCATCCCTGGAAGTGTCCAAGGCCAGGTTGGATGGCGCTTGGAGCAACCTGGGATAGTGGGAAGGTTTCCCTGCCCATGGCAGGAGGTGGCACAGGAATAAATCAATCTGAGAATGGAATGTCCATTAGCACCTTTAATGAGGCTTATTGGACAAGTTGCTGAGTCTTTAGGCAAGGAAAAATGTGGATTCTTCCCAATCTAGAATTACGAGAATTAAAATTCCAGGCAGTTAACTGTCTGCAGTGCCTATTCCCCAGGCTGATGCACTTCAAATTTTTCTCAAAACACGGAGGAAATGCTGGTTCCTCTTTCCCTGCTGCAGGGAGCCAAGGGCTGGGAGAAGATGGCCTTTGTTCCAGTATTGTAAAGGAGTGCAAGGATAGAGGAGACTATTTTTCTTCTGCTTATTTTGCTAGGTTACCTGCAGGGGGAAAAAGAAATGTCATTTTCATGTTCCAGATGTTGTATGCTCCAAATAAAAATTCCAAGCCTGGTTCTCTTGAAAATGCCACTCTGGACTAGTATCTGCTGGAAAGAGAACATCCTGGGACACTAAGGGGAAGTTTGTCTATGTCAGTAGGGATTTATATGTTCGAGACTTACATGGAATTCTTTTCATGCTGGAAACACCTACTGTGACCATACCCAGGGTTCCAAAAAGGCAGTGGGTACCTGATGAGGAATTAAGGGGATTCAATGACCCAGATCAGAATTGATGCCTATCCTGCATTAGGCAATCCAGAGTCCATCTAAGAACAAGAACAGACTGGAGAAAACTTCAGGTTCAATCCCAAACCTTACCACTGCTTTCTACCCATTTCACACGTTTTCCTGTTGTGTTTTTATTTTATATTCACAACGATGCAAAGGTCTGGGAGCTTTTTCATCCTTTCAGGATAACACAGGGGCACGAGCAGTGAACTGATCCAGGTTATCAAAACCTGGAACATCGGGAACAGGAGACTGTGTTAAAACAGCTCAACAGGAGGAAGCAAGAGGTGGTGGAGCTTTGCAAGTTCCTTAAGCTGCTTAGCTCCAGATAAGGAGCTTATCCAACTTTCTGAACTCTGGAGAACATTCAGCAAGTGATGTCAAACAGTGTTCAGGTCAAGTTACACTCGGGACAGATACTTCAGGAGTCATTCCGCCCTCTTAACAAGAGAAGAAGCGAAAAAATCCAAGTCCCATCCCCAAAAAAACACCTGCCCAGGAAAAGTCAGGCACAGCTCAGTAGAGGAGGTGAGTCCCACGCTTGTTTTCCTTGATGTTTCCCTTGCAGGATGTGGGGAATGGCACAGCAAGCCCAGCCCAGGGATTATTTCACATTTCCGAGCGAAGCCCAACTACGAAGAAGCTGCTTTGTGGCCACCTGGAAGTGCTTTGGAAAGGAGGATAAACACTGCAGCCATTCCAGTCACCAAACCAACCTCCTGAGAGCTGTTCAGAGCCTCCATCTGAAAATAAACCTGAAAATAAACCCAACAACCCACGGCGGGTCTAGGCAAGAGTATTTATGGGGCAGGATAGGGACAAGGTCAAAGCCCTAAGGTTTTAGAACAGTCTTAAGTTCCATTCCAGCTGGGAAGTGAATAAATAACAAACAGGAAAGACACACTACAGTCCTCTTGGAGGATGTTGAAGAAAACATGGAAAAAGATGAGAAAAGTCCTTTTTTCTGGACCTTACGGAGAGGCACCAAGGGGAGAACACAGCAGGGGTGTCAAACATGAGGTCAGGGCTCAGCAAACACCACAGGAGCTCCCAAGGGCTGTGTTTCTGCAGAGGATGGGATATTTCTCCATGAAGGTTCAACTTATCTCAGCTGTTTCGTAGAAAGACAGATCTGCAGAACAATTTTCCAGTCTCCAAGTGCACCCCATGAAACCCTGGAACTTTCTAGTCCCTGGATTTTAGGCTGCAAGCCACGGTTACACTGCAGAGAAGAACTTGCTGCAAAACAAAGTGCCGAGCAAAATCCACAATCTTCTTTTATTCCAGGAGAAGAGGGGAGGAAACTCTACTTATTCTTCATTTAACAGTCACCGAAGAATAGCACTGTTAGATATAACACCTCTTGTGTTTACATTTTAAGCTTATCAGAGCAAAAAGATGCTCAAGAAGACTCTAAAGTACAGCTTTTAAAGCATTAGAAACGCAGCTCTTCACCAGAGCCATAGCAATTTTTATTTTCTCCAGCAGTAAATAGCAAAAATAGTCAATGTGAGATTCAAAACCAAATAGTTACAAAAATTACAGTGAGAAATTGAACCACTGCAAGATCTATAAACAGATTAAGCTCAACAACTAAAAGGAAAACTACCATATGCAGGCAACCACTTCCAACAACTGTATTTGATTCTACAAACAGTTTGCCAGTTCTCTGTAAGGCTTCATTGCTTCTTCCACTGTAATTTCGACAGGATTTTTACACCAGGAAAGATGTGAGACCAGTGAGAGGAACAGTGCTGTGTGAGAAGGCAGCCCCTCAAAAACGGGGGAGAAGAGGAAAATAACTGTGGTTTACATTAATTTAGCTCCTTCTAGGACAAAACTAACCCTTGCTTAGTCAAGAGTAGCAAATAGACAAACAAGTCAACACCCGAGAATGGGGAAGGGTTACACTTGAGCAGCTGCTGCCCCTTATCTTGTAAAAAATGGAAAAACAACCTATTGAAGTGCATTTCCCCTGCAGGCAGGCAGTGATGGCACAGAGCTCCTGGGGGCTGTGTACAGCCCTGGGCTAAGACAGGTCCAGCTAAACTGCCACTCAATTCCAACACAAGAAACTGAAGTTTTCACCATCAATTTACCCAGTCAACTTCCACCAGTCTGAGCAGGGAGACATTTGGTCAAGCAAACAAAGGTACATCTTCCTCCTTTCAGGGTGAAGTTTGAGATCTTGAGTCCAAAACAACAAAACCATCTTTTCTGTGGGGTGAAAAGCTCGGTGTGCAAAGAGATGCTCTTCATGCACCGCTGACACACACACACACACACACACACAAACGTAGCGAGTGCCCAGAACAGCTCTGCAGCATCAATAAATCTTTATCCAGAGGTGGTGCACGCTGCTAAAAACATGCACTTAAATGCTCAAACTGGTGCAGCTGAAGGACTACACACCATGGAAACTTGGGGTCTTCTGCTGGTCTTACAAGTGGCAGGAGAACACTCAGTGTGCACGCACACATGGCAAGGTATATGCTAATGGCTCTTCAACTTGGCTTTTTAGAGCATTTGTTTCTAAAAAGTGAAACAAAACATGTTCACTGTTGTTATTGAATTGTCTGGCAGCCTGTTCCTACAGCACACAACACTTCAGAGGTCAGGAGGTGCTGGTGGTCAAGAAGGGACCTGGCAGAAATGTTACCAATTACACCCTGCTTTATAAATCACTTTGGTAAAGCAAACATGCACATCCAGCCTTTTCTTTTTATTGTCATGTACAACTTACACCAACACACTCAGCAGAGATGTTAAATAAGCCAGGGTGCTGCAGAGAGCTTTCCTCCCACTCTGCTTTGCCCACACAACAACCTGCACCACACTTGCAGCAAAAAAACTTCCATTTCAACAAAAAGTCCTCACAGAAAATGCTGGTATTTTAGTCATGTGCTTTTGATGTCAAAGCTGCACCACCCAGGACCACCAAAGGCTGCTCCAGCATCTCAGAAACATCAAATATCTCCCCCATTCACTCTGGCAAAGACAGACTCTGTTTTCATGGGTTTAGAAACCAACTATCCTCAACCAGCAGGACAGACACATCCAGGGGACTGCAAGAAGCCTTAAGAAGGCAGGCATAAAATCAAAATATTTTGCTATATCCAGGGAAATAAATGGTGGTTTCTGCACCAACCACAGCGGCTGAATTTCCTGGTTTCTCCATACAAAACACCTCACAGTAATATGTCATTAAAACAGTATTTTTCATCCTGCACGTGGTACTGGGAATGCCAAGAGATGCCAACTTCAACAAATGGAACGTCTTCAAACGCAGAGACGCGTGATCCTTCTGCAAATGAACGATGAAAATCTGTCTGCTTGCGAGCTAAACAGAATGTATCATTTACTGATCCACTCTGGATTGGATTAGACAGGAATTGCTCCTTATGTAGTCAAGCACTGCAGTACCCTGGAAATTACTGTCCTGACCTCAGCACAAGCAAAAGGGATGCTGGACACGCTTCATATTAAGCCAGACTGTGGAAAACCACTTGATTTTCCCCACCAGTTTGCTCCACTGAGAGGTTTACAGCTAGGAACAGCTGTAATTTATTATATTTTAGATTTCACAAAAAGACCTGAACGTGTTGAGCAATAACACTCTTCAGAATTGTCAAGGCCTGTTGAAGTGAAATATGCTTCCCACATCAGGAACATGGCACTGTGATTTCAGCAGTGTTAGAACAGCAGTGTGATTTTCTTTTTTTTTTTTAAAATGAGTCAATACACAATAAATAGGAATAGGGAGAAGAGCGTTTTTAGAATAGTTAATGCCAGGTTAGCCCCTTACTACTTAAAAGTGTTGGTGGGAAAGTAATCTGGATTTAACCATAAATTTTTAACACGGCTGAAACGGCTGTTTTGAAACTACAGTAAAATTCATGTCTCTTGTTATAACTGAAGGTACAAGTGTGTCTTTCCTCAACTACACACCTCAAACCCAAAGGAACAGGATACAGGAATAGATCTCTGGTAATAGGTAGGAGATCTGCCCATATCTGCTGCTTCCAGAGCTGTGTCCACTCCCCCTTACCGAGGACTCCACAGGTTCTGCTGTGCACTACACAAGTGACTTACTATGGTTAAAAATGGCTTTATTTCCTTTTCCTCATTTAAACCCAGTGGGGAGGGACTCACATGGAACAGCTGAACCAGTTTAACCATTCTGGACTTGTTCTGCAAATAAACTGGGATGAGAAAAGCAGGGAGTCACTCACAGACCTGGTGAGGGGCAGTGCAGGAGCCCTGCTCCATCCTCAACTGCTGGAATTGCCACAGATTAGGGAGCACAGGGTCCTCCAGGATCTCACAGGGGTTGGTGGCACAATTTTAAGTCAGATTTCGCCTGTACAAAGGGTTTTTTTAAGCTCCTTCATGCTCACACTCGTTCACTCCTTGCCATCACAGTCTGTGCTTCCCCCTTCAAACTGCAGGTCAGAAATGTATTATTTGTATTTTCCAGCAATCAACAACTGGCTGACAAAAAGAACCTCCCAGACAAGTCTGGTCATCCCTGCTTTTCCCTTCCTACTACCTGAAGCACTCACTCCAAAGCCTTTTCCAGCCCACATCTCATTTTCTGGGAGCCCCCCCCACCCTGGCAGCTCTGCAGTCCAGATTTTAAATGCTTCATGATCCAGTCCAACACAGATAAAGTCCCTCCTGTACGCAATCAGAATTAACAAAACACTAAAATACATGTCCAGGTTTTCAATATTGGCTGTTCCCACTAAATGAGTTTCTCCAGAAGGGCACAGGCTGCAGGTGGGATTGTTCAGGGCTGAGCACAACTTCAGTGGCTCCCACCGTCAGCTGGAAATGCAACATCTTTGCCAGTTAATTATTCTTTACGTTGATTAACACATGTATTTTTCTCTTGAAAAATACCTGGATATTATAAGTTGAGAAAAAAATCCCACATCAGCTATGTCAAATGAAAGTATCATTGGTTTTAAGGAATATTATTATACTTTATTACATTTAAAAAGTGAAACTTCAGGGGTATAAAACTAACTGCTCTTTCAAAATAAAGCCAATGCTATACACACCATGACCTGTATTTCAACTGGTGTTTTCTCAGACCGAAATTTCAACATGCAGATTCTAACTTTAGCCTAAAAAAATATCAACTGCATTATTTCACCAGCTGCCCACCCCCTTCACTCTTCATTCAATCAAATACAAGACTGACAATCCATAGGATTTCTGAACTCCTGCCACTTCCCTTCACTCTGCATTAGGTTTTTTTCTCTGTATTAGACAGCACACTAAAAAATTAAATCTATATATAGTAAATTTCAGCTGACTGTAGTCAAAGCTTTTTCCCCCCTTCCCACTTGTGTTACCTCACCAGTGCTCTCCTGGACACACTTTTGTTTAAAAGGCCATCAACTTTGATCTGGCTTTCATCTGTCTCAATGGACAAGAGAACTGTGTGGCTTTTTGAGCACTGCATCAGTTCCTGTGCACAGCCAAGCACTTCTCAGCTGATGCAAACCTGTAGCCTTCACCTAATCCTTTCCTAGGTATGGCACGTGGCAAGGTATCACCGATGAATTCTTTAATTATTTCCTCAAATTCATTCTCCTACACCACATCCTATAACATGGGGACATTCAAACCTGCACTGAGAATTTTGGGCTGTAACTCTAAATAGCTTCACTAAATCAAAGGTGGAGATGGAGAGGACTACAGCTCTGCCAACTTCATTTTTCTGCATTTTGGTTGTTTTTCAATGGGATGATCCCTGATTGAGCTTTCCCTGGTTTGGCTGAGAGAGGGAATCTTCAGCTGTAGAGCCGCAAAACAAAACAAATAAACAAAAATGTTTTGGCAAAGACTTGCTGTCACTGCAGATGGGTTTTGCTAAGGACAGCAGCAGCAGAACCACCACTTCAGAGCACGAGCACAAAGCCAAGTCCGCATCCAGAGCCAGTTTCTGTGTGGCACATTCTGTTTTGAAGAATCAAAACTTTAAGTTCCTAAGCCTCCTCGAACAAAATTTCAGAGTATCTTGCCATTTAATCCATCTTGACATCACCCATGCACAACACGAGCTTAAGCAATGCTTTCATCACACAAGTCCCTTGAATAAGTCATTTCTCATCACTTTTATCTTCAGTAGAGTTCAACTTTAATGTGTGCTTGCATCCCAGGGGACTGCAATCCCGTGTTCCCTGGCTTCCAAATACAAACCAGGAGGTTATGGATTTGGTATCACAACAAGACAGACCTAACTCTGAGTTGAGCACCGAAAAGGATGAAAACTGACACACACAAAAACGACTTTACAGCTGAACAAACTTCCCATTTTCCTTGGTTTTCTAGTAAATCAAGACCCATCTTGTAATTATTTCTCAAGTCATCCAAAGTCTTCTTTACACTCAGGAGGGGTACCCAGCTCCAGCCCCAGTCATTCCTCCCCACTAACAACCTCCCTGTCTGTGCAGGCTCCTCAGGCAGCAGCCTCACACCAGCGTAAATACATGAAAAATCTTGTTTGCAGACTGCAGTTAATCTGTGTCTTCTCGTATCAAAGTAAATCCTGATAATCACTTACATACAGATAAAACCATTGGCTTGTGTCACTTGTAAGAACCAGCCTCTTCCAGGAAGAATAGTAAAAAGATTGAATCTATTTGCAGAAACCTCCTGCTGCAGCATCACAACAACATTAAGATGTTCTCGTGGTACTGAGATGGGAAAATTCCCACAAGAAACACCACAAGAGCATAAACATAAACAACATCAAAGACAGCGAGTCTTGCTCAGAAAAACAAACCAAAACCACCGCCCCTGCACAAGTGGTTGGGAGCATTTGTTTGTGGGTGGAAACTCCACTTCAGGCATTATAGAAAAGTGACAGGAAAATGTGGCATCGCTCCTTAGCTACGGTGACGTGATCTCCAGGAATTTAAAGAACGAGATGTTGTGGTAGATCCATATATCACACAAACCCAGGGATGTGCAGAGTGTGCAGCCAGCTGGATACATGCATGGATTTTTGGACAAGACCCTCACTCAGGTCACCAGCATTGGAACTGAGTGAGTGCCACGCTACAGGAGTCACCAACCAGAGCTTGCCACCACCCCCCAGCAGCTCCAAACCACAAATAATCCAGTGGTTTAACTTCCTTGAAATAGAAAAAACCAAGTTTCAGATTAACTAGACAAGCCCTACCTGTTCTATTCACTGAGGCTCCATCCACAAACCCAGTGTGGAAAAACCCCACAGCCAATGCCAGTGCCAGCTCTCAGATCCCGTGCTCTGAGCAGCACCTCCCACTGCTTTATTCCCAGAAAACACCGCTGCTTCCAGCTCCAAGCCTGCAGTTCATTCCCTGCACTGCAAGGCACAGTAATAGAGAGGAGCAAAAGTCCCACGGATGCTGTAATGAGGAGCAGGGAAGTGCCAGCGTGGCAGGACAGAGCTCCCAGCACTGTACCTTCACCAAGTCAGCAGCATTTTGGCAAGAATTAACCACCTTCCCCAAACCATTCCCCTCAAATGCTTTCACAGATGCATTTGCCAGGTTAGTATGGAAAGTCTCTTGCATAATAAATAACTTTCTGGAACAATTCCACATGGGGTAGCAATACGCTTTCAATGCTTACAAGTTCAGCATTTCCATTACTGATTTTAATAATTTGTTCGTAACTTGCCATATACATTTCAAAAAATACACCGCTGAACAAGCCTGGCATGCAGCTTAAGCTAGAGCTCAAGTTTCTCTTGCAAAATACAGCAGTCAATACTTTGGAGAGTTTCTTGTCCTTCGTAAGATCTTGATTTTTATTTTTGCACTCAGAATAAAAATATTGGCATTACTTCCCCTCGTGCAAAACCAGCACTTCGAGGACAGCTAAAAATCAGAATGGATTCTGTGCCTGTGTCAGTGGCACCAGTAAGGTAATCCTGACTAACCAGTTCCCACCCAAGGCTATCGCTGGATCATTTCACATCAGGAATGATCTCTCCGACGCATCCCACAAAATGGTGCTTGGATTTGGGTTAATCGCACCAGGCACCGCGCCGGATCGGCAACGAGGTCACTTAAAGATGCCGGGGACACCAGCAGCTCACCCCCAGCGAGGCATGAACCAGGAAAATAGCAGAAGTTCCAGGAGAGAAGGCGAATCGCGGGGCGGAGGAGGAAGAGCAGACGGGCAAGCCCTGCGGAGAGGCTGCTGCGGAGGGAGAGCGGAGCCAGCGGCTGTGCCGAGCCAGCGACACCGCGCTGAAACTTCGCGTCCAGCTCGGCTCAGCCCTGCTCCCGGCTCGGATGGCAAAGTTCGGCGTTTGCCACGATTCGGTCAAAACCGAACTGCCGCCGGCGACGCGCAGGAAGAGAGGAATTATTATTCAAGAGGAAAAGGGAAAGGTTTTCAGAAAGCCTCCGCTGGAGTGGTGCGGGGGTTGCCTTTACACCAACGCGCCAGATCCCCGCCGATAGTGGGGGGGAAGCTCCTGTACGCGCGTTCTTGCATTTGAGACAATTTGCACTTAATTAAAAGCAAAGCCGGAGCAGCACAGCTTTGCAACTTGAGCAACTCCAGACTCACTCTGAACAATTTTGAGGGGGGAAAGCCCAAACCCCGAGCAAGCGCTCAGAGCGCCAGCAGCCGCACGCTCCGGCGCCGCCGGACCCGGAGCATCCCCAGCCCCCGGGGGAGCCACGGGCGCCTGCCGGAGCCTTCCCCCGGCGACGGGCGGACTGGGGGGGGGGGACAGCAGCTCCCCAGAGGCAGGAGAGGTGCCTCGCTCACGCCATCGGCGGAGATCACCCGGGCGGGCAGCGGCTCGCCCCGCACTGCCGCGCACGTACCGAGCGCCCGTGCCTGCATCCCCCGCGCCCGGCACAGCAT